>CAJUYG010004915.1:0-15292 GCA_910591675.1 Galerucella calmariensis | reverse complement strand
GACGATTTTTTTATATTTTGCTACACAATGCATCAAATATAAACTTTTGTCGTTATTGAAATTAGGGCCGCGGCGGGCACGCACTTCCTTTGTAGTTTTATCCATTTTAATCACTGGGTGCCGCAAACCAAAGATTATATATTATACACACTTCAATTTTGATTATATTTTGTATTGTCATTTTCATGATTAATTAGTGTCACATCTGTCACATTTCAATTTTTACCAGAACCAAAATTCCTGTCCGCCTGTCCACATCCTGTGTTTAGTCGACTTAGCTAAATAAGACGCGGTGCAGTTCAATTACACTAAGTTTTACTTAAGGAATAAAGTTTCACTTACGAAAGTATTACTTTATAAGAAGAAACGGTGCAGTTGGCCCTAAGGTTCAACTTGAAATACATGAACCTGAAATTTTTGAAGAAAATTCACAGCTTGACTTTTTGGAAAATGTCAATTCAATGGACAATTCAAAGTCATATGATACTTATCTTCCAACAGTACAGTTAAATGAATTTAAAGCATGCTCTAATCCTGTTGACTTAGTTTCTGACCTACGAAATTGGGCAATCAGGTTGAATGTGCCTCATCACTCTGTAACGGCTTTATTGAAAATTTTGGCACCATATCATCCTGAGATTCCATTAGATAGTAGAACATTACTAAAAACTCAGAGATCAGTCAATTTAAAAAAATTGGATAATGGTGAATACTGCCACTTTGGCATTGAACATGTCCTTAAACAAATTATTCCTTACAATTGTGTTGATGAAAAATTAAAATGTAGTATCAATATTGACGGATTACCCTTATTTATTTAGTACAAATTTGCAATTCTGGCCAATTTTAGGCATGTTAAGAAATTTTGAGAGTTTTCCTTTTGCTATAGGCATATTCTGCGGGAAATCTAAACCGTGTCCTTTATATTTATACCTGGAAGATTTTTTAAAAGAAATGAATTATTTAAAAGAAACTGGATTCACATTACATGGTAGAGTTTATTTCGTAGAAATAGTTAATTTCATTTGTGATGCACCGGCCAAGGCATATTCAAAGTGAATTATGAAATCAAACAATTTTATTTTGTTAAATTTACATAATATTTAACCTTAAAGTTGTGACGCATTTCGCTAACACAAAAAGCTACTGTGTTAGCGAAACGCGTCACAACTTTAAGGTTAAATATTATGTAGATTCAACAAAATAAAATTGTTTGATTTCATAATTAAATATGGATCTACATCAAGTAAAAGCCTCATCTATTCAATATTAAAAGTGCATAAAATCTCATGAAGGCTACTCTTCATGTGACAAATGCTGGGAGTCTGGTGTATGGCACAATAGATCAGGAAAAGTAATTTTAAATGGTATAACTAGTTCTTTGAGAACAGATTAGCAGTTTAGATTAGGATTGGACGATGAACATCATAAAGGAAATTCACCTTTGCTGGACTTAAATATAGGCCTAGTTTCATCTTTTACAATTGATTACATGCATGCTGTATGTTTAGGAGTCATGAAAAAACTTCTTATGTGTTGGATCTCGGGTGGCTTACATGTTAGGATAAGAGCTGCAAATATTGATATTTTGAGTGAACATATGTTATTTCTGAGACCTTTGATATTTGAGATTTTATATTATTTTCTAGAAACTTTGGTCTAAATATTCAATATGGTAATGTGTTTTGTACCTCAGTGCAATCACTATAGTGAAAAAAAGATTTGCAAGTTTTTTGTGTTTCCTGCAAATCCAACAAAAAGAAAGAAATGGATTTCTTTAATAAGGTAGTACTTTTATTTACTATTAATGTAATACCTTTAATTGAAATATCATAATGACTACTCCTATGATTAGATATTACTAAAGAAGCAGCTGGCTTCCACATACTTAATTTATTTTGGTGTTTGTTTCTGAACTATTGCTACTTAATCTTGCTCTGGAGCTAGCACACTTGTGTCTATTCAACTGATTTTGTATCGGTTATTTTACCATTCTGCTCACTTTTCAATATTTTCTTCAAAACATGTTTGATTAGGAATTGATTAGTGTTCCCTAACATTAGAATATATTTGGGTCTACTACAATAATACAATAAGTACCAACGTAAAATTTTGTAGGAGACAAGATAGAGAACCATCGAAATATTCTGTTGAATCGTTGCCCAAAATTGATCAGCTGCTAATAACGCTTATGAAGTTAAGATTAAATCTTCCACACGAGGACTTGGCAGTTCGATTTGAGCACGGCTACAATCACAAATATTATAATGACATGGATATATCATTTACATGCAGTACTATTCAAGCAACTGATGAAAACCATACCTTCTAGAACAAAAAATCAAAATTGTCTTCCAGCTGCATTTTGTACTTTTAGTAATTGCAGAATAATATTAGATTGCACTGAAATAAATTCAGCCATACCTACAAATATGGAAAACCAAAGACTCACCTACAGGCATAGGAACACTTGGAAATTCTTAATAGGTGTGGCTCCCAATGGTGTTGTTACATTGGTGAGTAGTGCCTACCCAGGATCTACATCTGACAAAGTTATTGTAGATAAGTCGGGAGTTTTAAAACAAATGATTAATGGAGATTTAATTTTGGCAGATAAAGGTTTCCTAATTAAAGACTTATTACCTGCTGGTGTAGCTTTAAATATTCCACCATTTTTAAGTACACCTCAGTTCACTGAATCTCAAGTGTACGAAACACAGAAAATTGCGAAAGCAAGGATACACATAGAAAGAGCAATTCGGAGAATAAAATGTATTAATATTTTACAGCTAGTGTCTCATTATTACATATCACAAATTTCTATAATATTTCAAGTATGTGCTGCTCTTACCAACTTCCAGTATCCATTATTAAAGGAAGTTACAGAATATTATTGCTGAATAATATATTCTTCTTTAAACTTGTATGCTAATGATAAACTATTTCACGTATTATAATCATTGTATTTTCTAGTTTATATGATATATGGTTTATATGGTACCTATTCATGTTTTATTAAAATGTATTTATCCTTCTAAACCATCTTATTTTATTGTACGAGTATTTCTATAGACCAATTTGTCTATTAAATACAATGGGCAAATTGCAAGAGAAATTACTAATACAAAGACTCAATGATAATTGAAAGGACTACATCCAGACCAATATGGATATAAAGAAGGCAAATCAACGGAGGATGCAATGAACAAATCAATTGAAATAGTAAATTCATCAACGAACAAATAAATAATAATGATCTTTATAGACATATCTGGCGCATTTGACAATCTCTGGTGGCCAGCGTTCTTTGCAAGGCTGCGAAGATTGGAATGCTCAGATGATTTGTATGAGAGCTTTAGGAATTATTGTCGAGACAGGTATGCAAGTCTTAACTGTCCCGGTGGTTGCGCAACAAGACACATAACAGAAGGTTGTCCGCAATGATCCGTGTGTGGCCCCATATTTTGGGATGTCATGCTCGAGGAATTGTTGGAACAGATAACAACACCTGATGCCTTGGGATGTGTTGCATATGCTGATGATTTGCTTCTTATCACAGATGCAAACAACAGAAGAGATCTTGAACAGAAAGCCAACGGTCTCAAGAGTATTGTACACCAGTGGTGCAAAAAAGTGAAACTGGAGGTGTCAGAAAACAAGTCGATGTTCTGTGTGATCAAAAGTGAGCTAAGCAGAGATTCGCAAATCAAGATCAATGGAAAGCTTATTCGAAGATCAAACAAGACAAAATACTTGGGAATCACAATTGACGAATCAAGACTATATGCAAATCATATGAGTACGGTGCTTGCCTCAATTGTGAGTTACGGTGCAAGTGAGTGGGCTCAAAGGTTGAAGAATGTTAAAAACAGAGAGAAAGTAGACAGAGCACAAAGAGGATTTCTGGTGAGGATGACGGGAGCTTTCAATACAACCTCAACGCAAGCACTTACAACATTAGAGCGAGGCCCCATTAGTGCGTTGCGCTGCGTCGGTATCTATATATTTTTTACATGACCCATTAGACCGTAGCGTCGTCGCGTGCGACAATTCAACGGATCGACGGACGAGAGACGAAGCGAGAGGGAGGGTAATGCGCTGCGTTGTAGGAGCTACGCTGCGACGACTGACAGCACAGGGCAGATACTTATATGGCCAAGGTCAAACCACGTTTTTAGTTTCTTCTAAACGAAGAGATGGCGTGAATAGGAGGATCTTGTAGCTATTCAACCTTTTATATAAATGTTATAAATTTTAGTTGCATACCTGCATTCATAACCTTCTTTATTTCTGGTTGCATTATTGGATTCATTTTATGGTTGTCTTTCATGAGATAAACATATCGTTTCGTTTCGTGATTTTTAATATTAATTGGAGCGTATTTTTTGTTAGTGTCTTTTGTAATTTCCTTGTTTCTTCTGATTTTGTTGGTAAGTAATTTTACAACTCTTATAATATATGCATAAATTTCAATTTTTGAATTTTGGTAAAGGTAATAATTCATTACTATAATATATTGTAACATGTCACATTTGGCCATAAAACAATGGGAAGAAAAAGATGAGTCTGCATCATGAGACAACATTTTATTCTTAAATTATTATAATGAGATTATTATTGATATACGGTCATCAGACATTAATTTTTAATAATAGAAAAGGGACGTGTGTGGACACATTTCCGTGTGTGGACAGTGGTTCGAATTGAATAATTTCCGAACTTAAATTTCTATAATACACATTTTATAAATGGACAATGATGAAATTTGATCAAATTTGTTAATAAATTATTAGTCTTAGGAAATTAATTTTAAGTTTATTTTATAGAATTTTCTGATTGGTCGAGATAGGTTTAAATTCTGCATTGCGACAAAAAAGACAATTGAAAAAAAAAAGAATGTTGATGGGAGTAGCCGGTTGCTAAGGGGTTGTAGATGGAGAGAATTGAAAAAGGCTGAAAAGAAAAACACGTATCAAGAATATTTAGTTTGATAAAAACTTAAAGTTCCAACTTACCTTTTTTTTGGGAGAAATACTCACTAGTATATTTGATAAAAATTATATTGTTCCTGTACATAATATATTATAGTTCATAATACGGATTCTATTCCATCGAATATCGAATGTCTTGGTAACAGCAAATAGCGTAGCTTTTTTCTAAGAATACCACAGATTCTTACAGAAGAACTTCAAGTAAGATATTTTCATACATTTTGTCTGAAATTAAACGGAAAGGAAAAAAGAAAAGTAAGGGTAGTTTTTATATTAAAGAAATTGAGAAAAATTTTTACCGTGTTTGAAGTACATTTGATGTAGCAGTCAACTTACCTGGAGAATGAACAATTTCCAGTTCATATAAACAGTTATATCTCATATTCATACTCATAATCGTTGAATGATAACTTGCCATAATATAAAATTACTGAATATCACAACGTGATTTACAAGATATCAGCTGGTAACAGTAATTTTATTTCATTCTTGTCTTAGTAGATAACTTCAACATTGATAAACTCTACTCTGTATAAAATATATAATTATTTATCGTAATGAAATTTTGAACGTGATGCAGATTTAAATATCTTCTTGCCAATTTCATAATATTTATGCGTATAAGTTGTTGTCTTTTTCTGACGTTATTTTGTAATCTATCTAGGTTGGGATTTCTTTAATTAGTTGGCTCCCTCTATCTACTGTTGGTAGATCCGAAAAATATTTTAATGTTCAATGATAGATGGCGTAACTGCTTTACTATATAATAGGTATTTTATTTTATGATAAAATTATTACAGACTTGATGTTGGATTTGACAAATCCATTTCAATTTAACTATTATTTGCATTTGAAGTATTTTTGTACATTCTGCCTAAATAATAGTAGTTTAGGAACTTCGAACAAATGTTTTAGTGTTTTGTTACCTATTCCTAATTTTGAATTTTATTGTTAAAGAAAATGTTTTCTTTTGAATCTTTCGAGGTAACACATTATGTTGAAACATATAATGTTGATACAAAAGCGATTTTCAGCCTGGAATGATTATCAGTTGGTTTTAACCAATGCATTTCTGCGGTCGCGGTTTTAACCAAAGTAGGGGAAATTGTGTCGTCACAAAACAGCTGATTTGCTTTCGGTATTTACCACTTATAACCAATTATAACCCAGCTTTGGACTTGTGTTATTCTTTCGGTTACAGCTTTTGAGGTTATTTCGGGAAGCCGTTAACTTTTTGGTTTTGGGGCATATTTTGTGCAATGGAAGCCAAAGAAGTATACCAATTATCCCTTAATTATGAAGGAGTAGAGGTGTTAGTTGAAGTTGATGACCTGGAGACAGCAACCAATTTGCTCAACGGTAAGTTTTCACTATAAACTTCAAGGCAATTTTCAGCCAGTATGTCTTTTTTGCCTTTAAATTTTAACCCGAAAAGAATATTTGTAAGGGCCCACAATTTTCTGGTATTCTTATTGGCAAAAACCCTTAAAAAACAGAAGTTTTTCGAGCATTTTATTATTTGTTTTAGATCCGGTAGCAGCACAACAGTATGTTCGGCATCTTAAGCAGAATCAATTGACTCCGGTTCTAGAACATGATCAGACAGAACTGGCTATTGCTGTGGAAGAACAGATTCCAGAGGCACAGGCTCTAAGGGAAGATGTATTGACAAAAAAGTCTGTCATTTGGTCAACAAAGAAAACAACTAAATCTGACCAGGAGGCCACAATTCTGCTCTTAGAGCTTCGGAAAAAATGGTCAATTCAGTTTGCAGATAAGATGACCAGAAAGGCTAAATTGTGGGCTGATATTGCAAAGGCATTATAAAAAAAGGACATAACTTAGGTGAAACCCCAGCAGAAAAATGTAGACAAAAATTTACAAATCTGCAAAAAGTATATACCAAATATATAATTAACCAGAAAACTACCGGATCTGAAAAGATGGAAATACCACCCTTTCACGAGGAGATAAATGATATATTAGGTAAGCAGTTATTTTTCAAAGATACTTATGCTGTTTAAAATTGATCTGCTTCTCATTATAAAGTGAAAAGGCTATAGAACTTGTGCCATTTTTATTTAATTCATCTTTTTTTTCTATTGTAGGCAATCAACATAAAGTGAATCCTGTGAGTCTAATTGATAGTGAAGAGGACATACCCATGACATCCATAACTCGATCTACAAATTTTCAAACAGGCACTTCATCGGCCACCTCAACTGACACAAACGCTCAACAAAGCACTTCATCGGAAACCCCAACTGGAAGACAAGCTTTACCACACAGCTCTGAATCGGACATTGAAAACAGATTTTCAAGAAAAATACCACTAAAAAAAAACTCCAAAACAAATGACCTTATCAGGGAGATACAAAAGGATCGAGAAGAAAGATGCGTACAATTCGAATTTTTTGAAAAACATCTGAAAAAAACCGAGCAGTAGAGAGATGAGTTATTAAGTATTTTAGAGAAATCCCTTAAAGGGACTAGTAAAAGCAAAAGAGAACATAGTACTAGAAGCAGCGACTTAGATTAGGTTGTGTCTCATTGTTTGTTTGCTATAGTATTGAGATAAGATTCCTATTAAAGCGTCCCTTTGTTCATCTCGGTTTAAACATGCAGTTACCTTATTTTATGCAGTTTTACCCAACAGCCATATTTAACATCCTGTTTCAACTTTAAAAGGAGTTTTAAAAACATTTTTTCTATTTATCATTATAAGTTAAAAGTGGATAGATTTAAAAAACACTTTCAACGTTAAAAGAGGATGCTAATTGTTCATTTGTTTATAGTACTGCTCCGTAACGATTTATTCAGTTTATTAGACATAAAAAAGTTTTCTTATTGTAGTAAGCCCCGTGAGTATTGGATTTTTCAGTATAAACATTTCTGTTTAGTATAAGAGATATTATGTAATATACCTACTTAGTCGCTGTAGTCTAGTCTGTACACTGCTAGTACCTACTGCTTTGGAGTAGCCTGTCACCTAACATGCTAGTAGTTTGTATATATTAAATAAAAATAAGTGTTCAAAGTAATAAATATATTTTTTTATGGACATTAAAAAATAATAAAAGTTCTTATGGAAGCTGTACCAAGACTCATTCATTCCTTTTTTTACTGCCTATAATTAAATAGATTATTAACTATTCCATCTCATGCAGCTAATTTCGCTCTATCCTGATCACCAGGATGAAAATGGTTTGTTTCATTGAATTGTTCATCCCATTCATCTTCATTCAAAAGGCAAAAATTGTGCAAAATGCAGGCAGCCATGGTTATATCAATAGTTTTAAATATACTGTAGGTATTTATATATTGGATTCGCCTCCAGCGCCCTTTTATAATTCCAAATGTGTGTTCGACTTTTACTCTGTCCTGACTTAAGCAAAAGTTGTGGTGTTTTTGTACTCTGGTCAGATTGTCGCCCTTAAATGGAGTCATAAGCCAGGTACGTAGACTAAATACACTATCTCCAATTAAGTGAAACTCCCTGTTCATGAAGTACATGTTTGGACCATGCCTCACAATATTTTGAAATAGTGATGAATTTTTAAATACCTGAAAACAAAACAAAAACATTTTTTTTTTATAAATTCAATCTTTTTTATTGTGTGGAAAAGCTCGTCAAGTATTTTTAGATAGTTCATTAAAAAAATACTAATTAAGGGCGGGTTCATCAATGCCCGGTTAAATCTGTCAGCTACGTAACCCTCAGCTATCTCTAGCCGCCAGTCAAAGTCTCGGTTACAATAGAAAGCGTTTATCAATGCACCACATAACCGACAGCTAGCTAACTGGAGGCTAAGTGTAATTGAGCATTTGACAACCTTGTTCAGGTTATAAACGTGAGTGTAATGTTGTCAAAGTGTAAATTTCTCATTTTAATTTGGTGTAAGGAGGGATCACCCGTTACATGAAATATACATATTAAGTATTAATTTTATTCTCATATTTTGTTATAACACACTGAATCAAGAATATAGAGGTGAAAGTTATTATTTTTCTATTTTACCGTAAGCTTACTCTGACAACATAGTGGAAAATTTCACTTGTCAGTGTCAAAATTGTGTTACTGTTATTTTTATTTCATCTATGTTGTGCTTTGTTGAGTTGTTTGCATTTGAGCATGTCCAAAAAACAAAAAAGATTTCCCAATTTCACGGAGTCAGAGCGACAATTGTGTACTTATAAAGGTACCCGTTCACCATAAAAGTATAATAGAATGCAAAAGGACAGATGCTGTGACCTGGCGAGAAAAGCTGGAATTTCTTGGAATATCATGAGAACACTGGGTTTAGATAGTCGAAACCGAGTAATAAACTCGTCATCATCGAGCTCTTCAAAGTTCCTCAAGATACACATTGACAATAACAATGAAATAAAATACACACAGAACCTAGATGCTACTATCAAATAAGCTTCTCGATTTCACCCTAAACGATAATAACTCAAATGAAATCAAATTTAAAGTTGAAATATTCTTTGTTGCAAAATATAAGCAAACATGAAAAAATCATGACACAGTTGTCAGTTAGAATCTATGGTTAGAATAACGGAACACCACTTTCTCGTATTTAACTGTATGTTCTATGGTTAACATCAACTTGATAGTGGCAGCTAGGGTAGCCGAAAGTTTGACTGCCAGCTGATGCAAACTGGCAGTTGATAAACACTTTGACCAACAGCTAAGATTTAGCCGAAGGCTACAATATTTAACCGAGCATTGATAAACCCGCCCTAAATCTTTAAATTTAACTTTTAGTTAGTTCAGTTATCCATTTATTTTTTAATTGATGATGTGAAACTTTTAGCTTTTATAATATGTACCGCAAACCTAGTGCAAAAATATTTCTCACTTTGGTGTTTGTTAAAAAGTGTGTAGCAGATTTTTTTATTGAAGATATTATTATGGCTTCCGCTTTTCGCACCTACCCTAGAGTCGTGTACTGATCCAGGAAAACCAGCAAATATGTAAGTGAGCATACTTTAGGAATCACAAATTGCCATTAGATTTATGGAATGGCGTCTATTTCTATCAATATAGCTTTCCTGGTGTTCAGTTTCGACTTTTATAAATATATGTGTGCCATCTATGGCCCCAGCAACACCTGAAAACAAAATTGTTGGTTCATAATACAGTTGTATGCAGGGTTGTATGTTTGTATTCAAAAGTGTTGGTTGGTTTCTGCATAAGCGAGCCAAAGCCAAGAAATTTTTACCTGGATAGTGTGTAAATCCTCGTGCTATTGCCTGTAACTTATCAACAGTTTTGGGAAATCTAATATACTGCCTTTTTAAAAGAACCACAAAATACAATACCTTGTTGGCAATCAGCATAACTGTTTTTGGACACACATTAAAAACGGTTCCTATGGTCAACAAAGTGTCTTGAGTGGCCATATACCACACATATATCAGGACACATCCTACTATATCTATAGGAACGTGATCTCCTGTATATTCTTTGGACAAAATTTTTGTTTGATCTATTCTACCAATGGCTTCAACCAGTTTAAAGAGAGTTCTTTTCCTCATCCGAAATAAATTGTAAAACTGGTAATCATTATAGTCATCTAAGTATTTCTCAGTATTAAAAAGTTTCATTGGATTTATGAAATCGAACAATTTTATTTTGTTAAATCTACATTGTATTTAAACATAGTGACGCGTTTCGCTAACACAGTAGCTTTTTCAAACTTACTATGGATCTACATCAAGTAAAAGCCTCATCTATTCAATTCATTGGATTTTCTCGAATAACAGATGCTGTTGGTAATGCAATGTTTGTATTTTCTTGAAACCATTGGAGAGCCCACAAGCGTACACCTATAAAAATTGTGAGCACGGCCTCATGGCACCAAATAAAGTTCTGTCTTTAAAGCGACCCTTATCATGCAACTATATATAGTAAATAAAAAATAAATTCACTCACTGCAACTCACCATGTTTAGATCATCCCAAAAAAAATCTCTTCGATCTTATATAAAAACAAGAGATTCCTCTCCATTTTTTGTACTTAAACAAAACAACAAAAATAAAGAAACCCTACACTGCCATAACCAATTCATTTCAGCGGTCAGTTCGTTAGGTTATGATTATTGAGTTGTGGGGAGATGTGACGTCACAGTTTGCTGTCAAAGTTGTAAACCACAAGAATATCCACGGTAGTATTCATTCCAGGCTGAAAATCGCCTAAAATAAATCTATCTTGTGTTAATTGAGTGGAACATTTTATTTTAGCAACTTTTCATCAGACTATGTATGTATGTATGTATGTGTGATTTTTGGGGTGACATTCACTGAGACCTAAAGGTCTATTGTGCCCCCTTACTTCTACTCAGTTTCTGGGGAGAGTCTCAGAAACTAGTAGTTCCTTTAGTCCTATTTCCCGGAGGAATTTTAGGATGTCTGCAGGCTTCAACTTAGGCAAATGTTCCTCTTCTATCCAGTAATCTCCCAGGTGCTGTGCTCTAGGATTCTGGAGTGCTGTGCAGTTGGAAAGTATGTGGATGGAGGTTTCTTCTTCCATTCCACAAAATCTGCATTCTTCTTCCTCCACTATTTTGAGCTTTTTCAGGTGCCCATTCAGGCGACAATGTCCCGTTAGGATCCCTGTCAAAACTCTTAGCGCAGTTTTACTTTGACTTATGCATTCTTTTGATCTCAACAGGTTGTAGTCACCCAGAAGAGTCTTTGATTGTATAAGCCCTACTAGATCTTTCCAATGGTCAGATCTTCTCTTTTTCTCGGCTTTACTTATTTCTTCCAATATTACATTGGAGCTGATTCCGCAAAAGGGTTCGGGTCCCCAGAAAGGTGTTTCAGTCCCCCTCTTTGCTAGTTCATCTGCTATTTCGTTTCCTTCTATTCCAGTGTGTCCTGGAATCCATAGTAAGGTGACTATGTTGTTCTCGCCTAGTTCATTGAGTTTGTCTAGGCATTCCCACACCATTTTGGAACTGATTACACAAGAGCTCAGTGCCTTAATGGCTGCTTGACTATCCGACATTATGATAATCCTTTGTCTTCTGTATCCTTTATCAATATTGAACTGGGCGCACTTTCTTATGGCGTGGATTTCCGCTTGGAAGATACTTGGGGTTTTTCCCAAGCTTTCGGAGTGTTTGGTTCCTGGCCTGAACACTCCTATCCCAGTTCCTTCTATTTCTTTTGAGCCGTCTGTGTACCATTGAATGGCATTCTTTCCAAGTCTGGTAATGGTATTTGGATCCCATCCCATTCATCAGACTATTAACACCAGAGACTTCAGAAAGTGCAACGAATGGATGCTGGCCACGTCTCAGAGTAGAAATACCGAGTTTCATGTTAAATCAATTGGTACTTATTACTTTATCTGAGCTACTTATTGTCAATTTCATCTGACTAGTCGAAGGTGACTCAACAATTTTTTTTATATAATACTTACCAATCAATAATAATCAATCTCATATGCGCAGCCCATACAATAAAAATATAGTCACAATATATTAATATATTGTTTGAAAATGGTATATTCTGCTTGAATAATTTTCATTTGAAAATGTAGAAAGTACCTAATTTAGTTTATATAAACTCACCACAATCATATTTATTTATGAAATGCAAAACCGAATAAAAAGCTGTTCGAATGAATTGATGTTTTAGGTTTGCTATTTAAATAAAATGGTGCATATTTATTGCAGTGTGGTTGGTTGCTGGGAAAAGAATGGAGGAGAGTGTATGAAACATCGTTTTTCTAACCCTAGGAAGAATTTGACTTTGTTCCAACAGTGGGTGGATATATGCAAAAATAAAAGATTATCTGAAGATGGTATGACAAACCGAAAAATTTATTTAAATTTTAGGCTATGTCACTCATTTCACTGAGGATGATCTCATTGGAAAAAAACTCAAAGACACTGCTGTTCCACATATAAATGTCCCAGCAAAAATCCCAGGTGGGTTATTTTTACATCACTCGCCTAATACTATATTGTAAACCTATTATTTCTTCATAATATTTGTTTTGTTTCTTTATTCAGTGTTTACTTAGCCTTAAAAGGATAATAGTAATCTGAATATTTGCATATCCATTCTTGATTAGATTGATTGTAAATTGTTTAAATTCGTTTTTGTCTGGCACGTTCCGTTTTAGGGTTATATAACACTTTTTAACCAAAATGAGAAATGGTACAAAAGTAACATGTTACTTGTGTCCCCGTTATAATTTAATGATCTATCATATTTTGACGGACACGCCCGAAAAAAACTTAATTGAACAAGAATACCAACAATGAAATAAAGACAAGAAAATGGTACCACAAACCGAAACTGGAAAAGGTGAGAGAAAATTGTTATCTACGAAAGGAAAGGGAAAAGGAAAGAAAACAAAGAAGGCACCAAAAGACAAGGAAAATGGATCTGACGACGACGATTGCTTCTGTCTCATATGTTTGGGAACTTTTAGCAATAGTCGACCAAATGAACAATGGATATAATGTATCGAATGTAGAATGTGGTCCCATGTGGTTACTTAAACTAGGAATAATTTTTATTGATTTGTTTTTATAAAATATGTAATTTTTGAGCATTTGAAATGCAGGAGTCCAATTGTGTTATTGATACAAAGTCTTGGAATAAATAATTTGTTGGTTTAACATCATTAGTATTGTATTTATTACCAATCCTTTGGTCTTGTTACTTTCGACCCACAACGTGTTACTTTCGGCCTGCCTACGTGGTCGAAAGTAACAACTAACGATTTTTTTTAAAGTCTCTGTTATTCATATAAAACACACCGTTATGAAATAAATCGATTCTAGTGTAAAGAAGATAAACTAAATTTATATATGGTCACATTAACTTAATGATAATAATAACACCCAGCCAGAAATCGAGGTAAAAGTACAAAGTGTTACTTTTGTACCCGGTCTCCCCTACAATTCCTTGTACGGCATGTGGCTTAAAGGCCAAATATGAAGGCATTAAAAAAACTTTGAAGAAAAAAGTAATTAAAAATAAAGAAGAGAGTATGAAGACGGGGGGAGGCATTCCAAAATTTGAACCTATTGAAGGACCTGAAAAAGATCTCTTGGTAGTGCTCAACACCCAGGTGAATGATATGCCAAGTTCAAATGATTGTGACTTTAGGCTATTGAATACAGGTTGGTTGTTTATTATGTATGGAAAGTTTGGTACTTTAATTATTTTTTCATTCTAGATCTCAGTGGTATGTACAAAGATAAAAAAGATGAACCAGTTTTGGAAAATCGAAACAAAAAAATGGGAATAAGTAGTTAAACATTGTCAATGAATTTTTTTTAAATGAAATAATCACACATCGCCTTAACGCTTTAGTTAATATTTATATCAGTTGCAAATAATCACCAGATTCTTTCATATAATCAAAATACCCTACTCCAATAAACTACACTTATCATATTTATGCAGTTGTTCACTGTGGTTCTGGCCATTACTACACTTTGGCCAAAGACAAAACTAACTGGTTCAAATTCGAGGATAGTTTTGTGACAAAAAACTACATAGATGAAGCCTCTGAAAATTCCCTGAATCGTAGTTATCTTCTAGTTACATACAAAAATAATTTTCAATTGTTTTTAGGTAGCAGATGAAATGAAGTGCTTCGATGCAAGTCATGAATTTCTGGAAATGGTAAGTATATACAGGCTGTGAACAACAACTATTAAAATCAACTTTTTCAGCATTCACCTAATCAGCTGAACGAAAATATAATTCTTGAAGTAGTTGAAGTTGATGGAATAAAAGCAGGAGAGAACACTGCTGAAACGGTAAATGTATGTTCGGTTGAATGTGCTGTTTAACTATGGTTGTAATAATTTTTTAGACCTTGTCAGATGCTAATTGGAGCAAGTGGAACCCAGACTTGCTCAAAACAAAAAAAGAAGTGTACTTACTAGTAACCCAAAACGTAAACCCTTAAGGAAACAAGATGTTGGTGAAAATGTGAATAATTTAATGGCTGGAAGACATTCTTTGGTCGAATTACAGAAAGATATGTTGTTGAAAGAAGAAGAAAGAAAGGAAAGAGAACATACTGCAGTGATGGAAAAAATCCAGCAAGAAAAGTCGTTTAGCAGCAAAAATGATGAACGATTAGAAAAAGAACATTTATTGAGAATGCGCCTTCTTGAACTAGATATTATTAAAAAACAAAAATGGTTAATAAACACAGTAAATATATTTGTGGCGTTTGATTTCAGTTATTTTAATATTAATATAGTTAATAACTTTTTTTGCTTTATAAAACCCCATATATTTTCATTATCTCAATTTTG
>CAJUYG010004914.1:0-15294 GCA_910591675.1 Galerucella calmariensis | reverse complement strand
TTACCGTAGTGGCTAATAACGGAGCCTTAAAATTATTAAATGGATTACTGCACAGTACCAAACTTGCTACTTTGTCGACAGACGATAAGAGAAGACCTGCCGGAACCTTTCTCATTCTTATTTAAAGACAATCCAAAATTTCTAATTTCGCGGTAAAATACTTTAAGAATCTTGACTTTTGGATCATTAGTTTATCCCACCACAAATCACAAAAGTGAAATAATTTATTAATTTTTCAAAAGCAATATTTTTAGGAAATATATATATGGACTATTCCACCAAAAAAGTTTTAAAGAAATTCAATGATAAATATAAGAGCTGAAAGGCTGAACGCAAAGTTCACATTTCATAGTAAGTTTTTTAATTGAGAATCAGTTAAGGCATATGGAATTTACAGTGTTTTTCATGTCAAGTTGATATTTTTCCCGAACCTTTTGTAAGCTACCTATAAAAAAACTATGAATTCAAAAATATTTTCAATCATTTTCTTGGGCCAGTTTTCGGAATATTTTACCTTGTTACCCTTATATAAACGCCCGGTACATTATATCTCAGTTCAAAACAATCTTTAATACAAAATAAGTAGCCAGCGATAACATTCAAATCGAAATCCGTCGAAATTCCTTATCTGGAATATTACAGATGCAAATATTTAGTAGAATAGGGAATATTTGAATTTCAAAAAAGCGTTAAATCTTTCAACAATGAATACGTATTATCTACAATATTGATACCACCGAAAAAAATTTCATCCAACTTGAGAGAAGCACTTTGAAATTTTTGTAATAAACTTCAATATGGTCAGCGTATATAACGCTACAACGAAAAGAAGGGAAATTGAAGATTTGCATGAAATATTTAATATCAAACTCACGAGAATGCATGCACTGTAAGGGTGAATAAATCTTTGATATATTTTTTGTTTTCGATATTCCCTTTAGATTTAAAATTATCTTACGCGATCAATATCGAATTTAATACTCGGATATCTCCTTCATATCTGTATACCGAGGAGAGATTCACTGAGACAGAAGAAATCTATTGTTTTACCTCTTTTCCACCCAGTTCCTGGGAAAATTTTCGGAGGCTAGTTCTAATACCTATTTTTCAAAATAATTTTAGGATGTCAACAGACAACAGTACCACTTCTATCCAGAAGTCTTCCAAGCGCTATGCCCTAGGACTCTGGGCTGATATGGATTCCGCAAGTATGTGAATGGATGTTTTTCATTTTATTCCGCAGAATGTACCGGGTGTCTCAATGAGAATGGATCTCGGCCATATCTCGGGAACCGTTTATAGTACAGCTTCAGGAAAAAAAAAATTATAGCAAAAGTGACCTCGAGGAAAGCCTGGAAATTAGTTACAGAGTTGTAAGTTCACCGCTAGAGGGCGTATTTGACAGTTAAAATTTTAAAATGCAAAATTTTTCAAAATTTACCCAATTAAGGAGCATATAAAATAATATAAAAAGATTCCTCGACAAATTCTGCATATTTTTAATATGACAAGTTTAAGTCTATCTCTTCAAATAAGGGGTGGGGAAGAGTGGGAACCTTGTTACGAAAAAACGCCTGTAATTCCGGTTCTGCTTGACCGATTTTGATAAACTTGATGTTGTTTAAAAGAGCTTTTGTTGAACCATCGAAAATTTGTGAATATGAAGCAATCTAAAGTATAACATGGATGCTAGAGGGCGCTGTATTATTTTTTTTGTATATTGTGTTTTCTCGTAACAATTTTAAATGGAAACATACAAATTGAAGTAGGTCTTCAAAAAGTAGACTGAATTACTAATCAAACACTGTGAACTGCAAGGCGATTTCTCTTTTTTATCCTGAGATATCGTAAGAAACAGGTAAATGGCGGGTTTTGTTCTTCCAACGTCTAGAAGGCTGGTTCTCGTTAACAGAAATTATTAAATTCACCCCAATGAAAAGATCTTACATTGGTCTGCAGTAATTTAAACTGTTATCATACTAATGTTATGGTTTCCACTGGATTACCTAAATGTAAAGCTGTCGATACTAGCAATAAGAACGAATTTTAAAACAATGTGATAAATCGAACAATTGAAACCTTTAATAAATAACTGGGTACGTAATTAGTACCGCCCTAGATGTTCGAAATGTCGTCTATCACATTCAATGCATGAAATCAATCGCTGACGGGTAGAGAAAACAGCAGCTTCAATGTCTTGAATCATTTGTGAGAGCCAGTTGCGAAAATCCAACCTGGTATCGAAATCTTGAGCATTCAAACTTTGGTGTAGGACCATGTGATATGGGTACAATATAAAATATTATAATCATATCAATAAGACACATTGAAGGCCTTCGTTGTTAGTAAACGAAAAATGACTTTACATGCATTAATTCTCGTATTGTTATTACGAATTTTTTTCGCCAGGCCTTTCACTATTTTTATTATTGCTACATTCCTTTACTTCGCCTCACCTAGAGTATTATCATGTTATTAGTCAAAAATATATCCACACAGCATAAGTTAATTTCATTAAATAATTTGGTGTTTTATTGAAACTTGACATAAAATGGCGGCGAATACATCATTCATGTTTTCACAAATTAACTTTGATTTGATGATATTTTCGGTATGATAACAATGAGATACATATAAGTATTTATCACTGGACAAACGAAAAACATCAGCTATCATTAAACCGAGTTTGGGTGTTCGATACAGCGCGACCTAAATCGTAATTCATATTTTAAACTGTATTCGTTGTTGCTGGGCAAATATCGGTTTTTATTGGTATTTTATTTTGATTTACTAACACATCGCTAAGCGCATCGCTTGAAAACGAAAAAAACATTTTTATATAATTGAAAAAATGTAGCACAACTCACTTCTCCATCCTTCTAGACGTTGGAAGAACAAAACCCGCCATTTGATATAGTTTACGGTGTGAGTGTTATTAGTGTTAAAAATATTGCTGATCATAAACTAACATTTTTTAATATACATGCTAATACAACTAACAGCAATAAAAGTAAATTTATTCTCACTAGGGACTTCAAACACCTAAATTATGATAGGTTTAACGCAGATTTACAGTCTATTCCTTGGAGAAATATTTTTGATTTGAATGATGCAAATTCGAAAATTGAGTTCATAACAGAAAACATTAGAGAATTACTTAATATACATGCTCCGTTACGATCTTTTAGAATTACTAAAAAATATGCTCCATGGTTAACAGCTTCATTACGGTTAATGATTAAGGATAAAGATCGAGCATTTAGTAAATATAAACAAACTAAATTAAAATCTGATTGGTTAGTATACAAAACTTTAAGAAATGCCGCAAATGTTGCTGTTAAAAAAGAGAAAAAAATATTCATCCAGTCAAAATTCAATGCAACTACACCTAAACAGGCGTGGAATACTGCTAAATCATTAGATTTAATTTCCAATAGAAAATATATCCCACCACTTCCTGATAACATAAATAACCCTGAATTTTTGAATCAGCATTTCCTTTCATGTGTACCGGATATTCAACCCAATTGTGATGCTTTATCGCTCTATAAGGATAGAAATTTGGGTATCCCACAATCGTTAACTTTTGAAACTGTTACGGAAAAAGATATCTTAGACATTATTGTTAAATTGAAGAGTAAAGCAACTGGCTTGGATGATATTAATATATTAACCCTTCACCTTTTCATTCCATTTATTTTACCATTCTTAACCCATGTGATTAATTTTTGTTTGAACAATTCAATATTTCCTGCAGCTTGGAAAAAAGCTAGAATTATTCCCTTACCCAAAGTGTCGAATCCATCATCTCTTAATGACTTGAGACCTATCAGTATTCTTCCTACCATGTCAAAAATTTTTGAAAAAGTAATACAATTGCAAATGAATAAGTTCATAGAAAAGTATAAGCTTATTCCAGATAATCAGTCAGGTTTTAAAAAAGATCACAGTTGTTGTACAGCGTTACTATCAATAATTGATGACATTCATACATCGAGTGATGAAGGTAAACTTACTATGCTAGTACTATTAGACTACACTAAAGCGTTTGATACCATTAACCACGAACTCTTCACATCATTACTACGATGTTACAATTTTTCAAATGATGATGTTTTATTACTTCAAGACTATATCAGTCATCGAGTACAAGCAGTAGAATATGGTGGAAAATTGTCTTCTTTTTTATATAATTCCAAAGGTGTTCCACAAGGCTCAATTTTGGGCCCTCTGTTTTTCAGTCTATATATTTCTAATTTTCCCAAAATTTTCTTATCCTGTAGACAACATTTCTATGCCGACGACACTCAAGTTTATCTGTCTTTTTATCCAGAAGAGTTTGACCAGGCTATGGCAGCAATTAATTATGATCTTAGTAATTTGAATAAAGCTTCTGTAGACCAGTGCCTAGCTCTCAACCCTATTAAGTCAACGGCAATTTTATTTGGGAAAAAAATTGATCAATTAAAGGTATCCTCTAAATTGCTGAATTCAAGTATTTCAATTGACAAGCAGCCTATTAGAATAGAGAAACAAGTTAGGAACCTGGGCATAATTTTAGACCAAGATCTTCGTTTCACAAAGCAGATATCTAAAAATTTACAAAAGGCATATACAAATTTACGCCTACTTTATCAAATCAAACATATGTTAACAAGTCAATTAAGAAAAGTGCTATCGGAAGCTTTAGTTCTATCAACATTCAATTACTGTGACGTTTTATACAATTCACATATATGTAAATTTGATGAAGATAGGATACAAAAATTGCAAAACAGCTGTGTGAGGTTTATTTATGGAGCGAGGAAATATGATCACATTAGTAAATTCTATGGTAAATTGGGGTGGTTAAAAATGAAGCAACGAAGATTATTACATTCCGGGTGCTTATTTTATAAACTCATTTCTAATAAAACTCCTGTTTACCTATCCAGGAAAGTGAAATTCAGAACTGATGTACACAATTTAAATGTCCGTTTTAAGGGTACACTCACTCCTCCGCTGTATCATAATGCATTATTCAAGCGTTCGTTTAGTTATAGTATTACAAATATTTATAATAACTTGCCAGTTACAGTTAGAGCTTCCAAATCATTGCAATCATTTAAGTTGAAACTACATACATTTTTAACTGATAATCCTAATAATTAATCTTTTCTTTTTATTGTTTATTTATTTTTTGTTCCACGGGTTATTAATTTACCTCATTGTTCCTTTTATTGATTATTTCCTCTAGTATACTTTTTTTTTTATTGTATATGAGATGCGAGCATCGACCTATTATTAAAGGGTTAGGTGGTAGAACAGACGCCCGCTGTCACAAGTGGGTAGTTTGAACCTCGCCCGACTGTTAATTTTATTGTTTTTTTTTTGTAACTATAAAAACTTGTTAATAAAGACCTTTATTATTATTATTATTATTATTTACCTGTTTTTTAGTATATCTCAGAATAGGAAAGAGACATCGCCTTGCGGTTTGCAGTGTTTTTATACTAATTTAGTCTACTTTTCAGAGACTTACTTCAATTTGTATGTTTCCATTTAAAATTGTTACGAGAAAACACAATATACAAGAAAAATAAAACAGCGACATCTAGCATCCATGTTATATATCAGATTGCTTTATACTCACAAATTTCCGATGGTTCAACAAAAGCTCTTTCAAACAACATCAAGTTTATTGAAATCGGTCGAGCAGAACCGGAATTACAGGTGTTTTTTCGTAACAAGGCTTCCACTCTCCCCTACCCTTCATTTGAAGAGATAGACTCAAACTTGTCGTATCAAAAATATGCAGAATTTGTCGAGGAATCTGATTATAATATTCAATATGGTCCTCACTGGGTAAATTTTGGAGAATTTTGCATTTTAAAATTTTAACTGTCAAATACGCCCTCTAGCGGTGGACCTACAACTCTGTAAATAATTTCCAGGTTTTTCTCGAGGTCACTTTTGTTTCAAATTTTTTTTTTTCCGAAGGTGTACTATAAACGGCTCCCGAGATAGGGCCGAGAGCCATTCTTATTGGGACACCCGGTACATACATCTTGTTCTACTGAATTTTTGATTCGAAGATATGGGCATTCACTGGTCATGCAAATGAAGACAATGACTTCACTCGTCCTCGTCTCTGCTACTCTAATGGTGAGCTGTTTCAACATCCATTCGAATGTTGTGCTGTCTCCACCTTTTCTATTTGTTAAAATCAGTTATTTTAACATCATGTGACGTCGTTCGCTTCTTTCAATTTTCCTTTGATGCTCTCCTGTATATTCAACTATCCTAGTTGAGTGCAAGAGTTTCAATTCCCCTTTTCTTTTCAAATTTCGGTAATCTCCGCCTACCCGGAGAAACTCAAAAAGCAACGTAACCGCCGTGGCCCCACCTTCGCAAAAAGTTCCCAAAAAACGCTCTCTTTCCTTTGGGCTTTTGCCTAGGAAGCATCTTGTGAAATGTAATTGTGATAAAACGCCAACTTTCCATGCCTCATGGATTTAAAATGATCTATCGTTACAGTAATTAAAGCCAGTGTTAGTGTTCATAAATTGTATCAAGGTAACAAAAACAAATTTATTACTGCTATTGTAACCCTCTATCAATACGCATCACGTTTGCCGAAAACGCGGCAAAGTAACCTGCCGTTATAGGAAGCTCTTCACGGCGTTGCCTAGTTCACGAAACCGTATAATATGTAGCTATAGTGAAAATCTCTTAGACTATTATATTGTCTTACTATTTGCATAATTTACCACATATTGTAATTTGTCTATATCTGTAAACACTCGTTATTATGTGTTTGTGTTCGCGCTTTATATTTCAAACCGGCATGTGCGCGTTTCGACTCTGAACTTTTCATAAATAAGTATTTCTATTTCATTAATATATGTACTTAGTTGTTAATATCACTAGTATTTTATTTAAACCCGCTTTCCCTGATTACAGGGTGGTCCTTCGAATATTTTAAGACTAATTAAACCGCGATTAAACATGTGTAGGATCCTTTGTTGAACCTAGATTCTCCATTTTTGAAATTAATAATATTAAAGTCCACTCTCAATTTAATCCTTCACACTATTTAATGCTCTTTCAACAAATTCGTGTGGTGTATTGTACAAAAACTGACACTACAATTTCGTGAATATCCTTTGTCAGTTGTTTCAGTACAGGCTCTGTAGATTTGCCTGTCTGGTGAGCGGACTGAGTGGAGAGGTACTTTATATAGGACTCCCATTATAATATAAGGTCTGTTCCAACCGCAGTCAGAAACTGTAAGAAACGATCAGAGAATAACTGGTCACGGCAAACAACGAGTTTACGTTCGCGTAATTCCTATCACTGATTGCGATGGTCGACTATTCTCTGATCGTTTCTGACAGTTTCTGATTGCTGTTGGAACAGCAGTGGGATTACGAATGATCAACTCGAATCGAGTACGCCATTTTAAAACGATAATTGCATTTACGATACCATTACACGTATCGAGTGGACTGTTCGCATCGAGTTTTCGTGATCGCACTGCAGACCTATAATTATCAATATCTTTCTTCATCGTCTAAAGCGAAAACGATGCTATGCTGATTGGCCTGAAGACAATTTTGAGTTAGTTGTATACTTCTCTTCTCCTTATGGAATGGAGGTAACTATATAAATATATATACTTCGTATATTTTCCATCTGTCCAAATTAAATTTTGTTCAATTTCAGTGTGTCAACATTCCAATTATACCTATAATTTGTTAATAATAAGAGAAAATTTAAATTGTCAAAGTCTACATTCCATTTGAACCTATGTTCAACTTAAATTTGTGACACGTTTCGCTAACACAGTAGCTTTCTCAAACTGTGTTAGCGGAACGCGTCCCAGCTGACATAGGTTCAAATACAATGTAAAATTCACCAAATTAAATTGCTTTCTTTATCATTTAGTATAGATCTACATCCATTAAAAGCCTTATCTATCCAATCTATAATTTGTTCATTGAAAATTTTCAAAATGTAGCAATAAATTCCAACGTTCTTTGCCATTTGCCCGTATTTATAGTCGAAACCCAATCTCCGACTTGAGATGGACTTAAGTCGTGCTTAGCAAAGCGGTACTCAGGATTCGAGATTGGACGCATATTATAGTCCAATCTTTGTGAATTCTCAACGAGGGAAAGACTCAAGACGTATCTCAAGCGTAACAATTAGATTTTCCATGTTGGCTAACATGAAAAATTTTCAAAAAGAAGGAGTACTTCAAATTTGTTTGTAATTTATGACAATTGTGACTCATTTGTTCTGAACCTAGCCGTTCATTATTTCGAACTGGTTGAACCTGGTTAACCTGAATGTCATCATCATCAATTCCTTCAAAGTGAGGGGTTATCATTAAATTTAACAGAGATATTGTACAATGTAGCTGTTGCACAAATAACTGCTTGAGCTCTGCTCAGTTTAGTTGTAATACGTCTGTGTAATACTGGGAATCTCCAATTCCACACACCAAAAGTTCTTTCGACAATTTTCCTTGTTCTTGTTCTCTATAATCCATTTTCACGAATCACTATCAAAATTTCTATTCTGTTACAAACTCAATACACAATCTAGCCTCAAATAACAAAACAAATGTCACAAACCGCGTCTGAAGTTGAGCTCAAGACAGGCTGTGCCAAGCTTCCAAGCTCGAGCAAGAATCCATTCTCACATGCGCAGTTGCGGCGTTTCTCAAGCTGTGGGTCTCGAGATTCGACTATGGAATACGTTCTCTTCTCAAGGCGTTTCCAAGCTCGAGCTTGGTCTCAAGTCTCGACTATAAATACGGGAATCAAAGCTTCGATGGTTACCAAGTTTGACACGTCTTCTGTTTTGTGTCACGGTAATTTACTTCACCTTTCACGTACATGGATCCGTGTTTTCCAGTTTCATAACAAAAAATAAGTTCTTTGCCGAGATATAGGTGATGAGTTTTGAAGATAGGTACTTGTTACTACAAATCGGATTAAAAACGTGAGATATCTTGGGTAGTGGGTAGTAATATTATTGTTTGATACAGTTTTTATCAATGTATCACCTAAATTCTAGTGCAAACAATTTGAAATGAATTGCTACTTTTTATTCAATCTTTTTGATTGCTTTTGGTGTCTTGTCATGGTTAAAGGGTAATTGAAAGCCTCAACTCAACCGTTTCAAATTGTAGTTCATTGAAATGTCGCGCCCGATATATGGTTTCGAAAAAGTGACGCTATTCAAATTGCTTTTGAATTCCCCAAAAACAAAAGGAACCTCGTAAAACGGACCAAAGTGTTAATTTCATGTCAATCCAATTCAGCTTGAAACGGCATATGGAAATCGCTCAAAATTGGAGAATAGCGATATTATGGAACTGGTATTTTATATACTTATTCCGAATGACTCAAAATAACAGGAACAAGTTTATTGAATGGAATAAATACAATACTGATCATTGAAATCAGAATTAAATGATAATTTGCAATAATTTTACGAATTATTTGAATCTATTTACAAATCGGTCCCAATCACTCTCTTTGGATAATTTTCAATAAAATCCTATTTTCACAGCTAATTTTTTTCTCTGCTTCTTAGACAACTTGACAAGGAATTTAGAAAATTTTTCACATTTTCCAATATATCACACCGCAAGGTTCAATCTCTTAGTTACCTGAGATATTCTGAGGAGATTTTCAATTGGGACTGGTCGATGTTGGCAATCTATGCCAGCAATGCTGTTCTGATCGCTTCTACCCAATCTACTGTTTATTATTTGTTTAACAAACCCTACAAAATACAAATAAAACAGAACACAGAGCCAGATGCTGCAAATGCAATACGCATATATACAGATGGTTCAAAAATGAAAGAAGGCTCAGGATGTGGAGTTTACTCGAGAGCACTAAGCCTAAAGATTAAGTGGGGAATTTTCGAGCTATAACGTTCCCAAGCTGTTGAAATGTGATCATTTACGTTCGGAAGTCATTGACATGGTTTCAAAAAAAGTTTAATTTTTCCCTAAAAACTTGAGTATATGTCGATAATGTAAGAATTTTTGGAAAGGGGAAGAAGGGGACTTTTAGATGGTATTAAAAAACATAGGGTGTTGTATTTAAAATAAACCGATAATTTCGTTTCAAAAATCGTCATTTTTTTTCTCGGCGTTTTCGGGAAAAAATATACATTTGGCAACTATGTTAAAAATTTGGAGGAAATATGAGAAGTTTAGCGAAAACTGCACGTCGATATCTTTTTCCATTCTCGAGTAATAAGCCGTCAAAATGTGTTACTTTATAGTGGGACACCCTGTATATTATCCTCACAGCTTTTATACTTACGCAAACCTGCCTGGCTTTGTTGTGTTGCTTTTTTCAAACGCATAACAAATTCATCAATTGCCATATTATTTTTTTGGATAGTTTCTGACACTTGGCTTTATTTCTAGAATTAAATATTTGTTTTAGAGAACACACCATAATATCTTATAACTCACAATTCCAGGATAAAATGTATACAAGCTTCGAAACAATATCCAATTTCTGATTTGTTCGATCCACCAACAAATGCCATTATGTGATAATATCATTCTAAGTTCTGAAACTCAATTTTCTCCGTCCACTGCTTCTCTCGAAATATTCCCGGTTTAATCCTCTATAAATAAAAAAAGAGTGGGTAACTTCTCTACGACCCTATAAATTGTCGTCGGCAAAAATAAATAGCCTCAATAAGGTCCCGTGTGTATACAAAGTGACCCTAGAGGAGCAATACACACAGAAAAAAATTATTGCCCTGCAATGAAAAGACCACGCGCAGTGGCTTCCTTGTTGAAAGGAGTTTTGCGTTCTCTAAATGCTTTGAACCTTTTCGGGTCAGCGCCACTAAAAATTTCGCAGTCGGGAATTGGGCTCAATTGTGAATGGCCGCTGTGGTGTAATATTGGAAAACAAAATGGGAAATCGCCGAGTTTGGTTTTTCGGCTGCAATTTTGTATCTTCCAGTAGTCCCTTGTCTCTCCTACAACATTGAACAGAAATATCGAACTGAAAAGTTTTGAATACACAGGAAATCATGAAAATGTACGGAAGTACATTACCAGAGGGTCATGGAATAATATTATTGAAGTTTTTTTATGCTTGTAACTTGATGTTTGATGTTTTTCGAATACTTCTATCTGGATGTGTAGCATGAAACCTTTCCCAATTCTATCTCACTCTACTTTTTGGCTAATAAAATTTTATTCCCAAAATAGCTACTTTCAATTGATGCATATATTTTGTCCATGATATTCCTTTTGATGAAAAGTGGGTATGTATATATAAATATGACAACATTTCACTGAAAAGTGTAAGTTGAGGAGTTGAGGAAATATACTTCTAATTTGAAAAATATTAATTTCATAATAATATTGTTTATAAATGTAGCTAGTTTAATCCCTTAAGTTAAGCTTCAACTGGTCTTCTTGGATCTATAAATTATAGATTCAGCAGATTTTAGCTTTTCATGGATCTCTATTTTTGAGGATAGATGCCTACCTGTATGGATAGTTGCCCCACCATGAAAAAACTAACAAGGATAGATGCCTGCGGCGCGGGATAACTGCCTTTCATACTGTTAAATCATAATATTAATAATTAATTAATGTTTTATTTATAATGAAAAGCATTTTGCAGTTTTTTCAAATATTTTAATTATTGTCATAGTCACAATTGAAATATACTTATGAATCGAATAAAATTATCATAATTAAATTCTGAGAGCGTTTGTTCAACTATTTTTGAAAAATAAAATAATAAAGTTCATAAAATAAAATTCAAATTTCAATGCACTTCCCGACCACTACCCGAGGATTTCCGAACGCTACCGATGAAACGTGTGATGTCATACAATTTGTATTGCATTAGGTTTAGTGAAGTTTTGTGTTTATATTGTATTTTAATTAACTATTAATTGCTTTATCAACGTGAATAGTATATTGAAGTATAAGTGGATATTGGGGTCTTTAAAACACGCGCTTCGCCGTCGTGCTCGAAATAGTGCAAGTGTTTTGAAGACCAGTTATTCACGAATACTTTACGCTATTTTTTTTATTGGTGCACTTTGAAATTATGAACACTGGTCTATAGCTACTACAACAACAAGAAATGGAAATCATAGATGGAAATAAGAACTAAATGTCAAATGGTTGAATTCGTGAAGTATATGATGTATACCTTGCGTTGTCATGGAAATGAGAGAAACATAAACTAATTTGTATTTTGACGGAAGTTCAACCTTATTGAGCTCTGTGAATTTCAATAGTATTAATTTGAATACCATTTTCTAAGATTTTCAAAATCGAAATATCAATATTTCAAACAATACCAACGGCACTTTACATTTTAGTTTATAAATTTGACATTGTTAAATATTGTTCGAATAAAAGTTTAGACGTTACAAACCATCAGATTATCAGATCACTTCGTTTCTCGAGTTGTTGATGTTGCCACGGTAACTTTAAAACATACGCGTTTTTTAAAGTTTGATTTAATCACGCTGAGGCGTGCTTTAAATAGGTAAATTGGTTCACCAATAAAAAAAATATCATTTATATGTTTGTTTGAGATCATTACGTGTTTGTGTGTGCTTTTTTTATTTCTAAAAGTCAACGTAAAGTGGAAAGTGGACATAAATATTCGATATTTCCGAGGATATTTTAAAACTCTTAGTATAAAATATTTTATTCACTAGTTCAGTGTTCAGTGACGATTCTTTCATATTTGGTGAGTTAAGATATGGTTAGCGAAGGTTTTGTAAAAGCACAAACTGATAACTTGCCCAAAGTAGACTCATTTATGCTGCTTGAATTTACAGCAGTTATACAGCTGCTTTAATGTAGAGGAAATAAGAGGAGTTAAAGCATTATCGTAAGTACTATTTGAACTATGTATTATATATAATACCAACCATATTTCGGGAAACTTGATGTGTGGTCGTAAGAAAATAATGTTTTTATGGAACTGAAACCCGAAGTGGTGTACAAAGTAAAACAAAGAAAACTCTGAATGTTCCGGGAAAAACTTTGGAAACGAATGTAGAAACCAAAAAAAGCTTCGAAAAAAGCGAAGAAGAACAACTAGTTTTAGCGATGACGAGGGGCTGAAAGACAGTGGAACATATATTCCACCGATACCGAGAACTCAGATGAACAAGAGGTGAACGGGGATTCTTCAGACGATGTCCTAGATGATAATCTGAGTAATGCAATTATGGCCAATGAACAACTAATTATGACCAATAGAGGACCAATTATGACCAATGGAGGACCAAATATGACCAATGGAGGACCGATTATGACCAATGGAGAACCAATTATGACCAATGGAGGAATAATTATGGCAAATGGAGTACCAACAGAGACAAATTAGTGGACCAATGGGACAATTGAAGACCGCAATGTACAATGGGGTGTACACAATTTTTGGTCGCGGTTTACCTCTCGGTGAAATTAATATCGTGTTTGCTAAGAAATTGTGAATATAATAATAAAGTTTAGTCTTCACGATAACTTTTGACCTGACTACCAAAATTACTGCTTCCAGCCATATATCAAGTTGCTGAGAAACCTTATATGATAATAATTGTTTTTATCATTTCCAATGACTATTGAATACATTCATGAAATTATTGATCACCGACTGATATCAAAATAAAGGGGAAATTCATTTCCATTAGTGAAACCAAAGCTGAAATGCTTTCTCATTTAACCCCAACATGACATTTAACACACCATAAGTAATAAACCCATAGAGTGAACTGAGAAAAAAATAATTGAAATATCACGAGTGTATGAAATTAACATTGTCAAAGTAAATAAATTAAGATATTCAAAGTATTGCGAGACGGAATTGTATAATTGAAACATTTGGTAAGTAAAAGAATGTCAAAATATTTCTGTTTTGAAATTCGGAGGAGCTAATGAACCTTTGAATCTTCAATCAACATGATTCACATCCATTCTGAATAATATGGTGCGTAGGATTCTTAGACACAATTATTTTATAAGAAATAAATTTATACTCCACAGAACGGAGAGATTTTTATTAAATTTCTTAATTGACATGAAAAAAAAACAAGAAATTCTAACAACATTGTCCAAACGAAGCAAGTCTAACCTAGAAAAATTGCTCAAAATCACCTCCATTCTGCTCTATGCACTTTCTTGCCCTTTTTGTAAGATTGCGAACGGACCTTCTGATTACATCTGGATTATTTCTGATTTCTCCACAGGCATTCTCTATTCTTCGAAAAAGTTCTTCTCTGCTATTGATCTCGGTATAATATACTTTTGATTTTAGATATTTCAGAAAGTGCATAGAGCAGAATGGAGGTCATTTCAAGCAATTTTTGTAGGTTAGACCTATTTCGTTTGGACAATGCTGTAAGAATTTCTTGTTTTTTTTTCAGGTCAATTAATAAAATTAATAAAAATTATAGATGCATTAAATTGATTCCATTTCAAGCTAAAAATTAAAAAAAAAAACCTCTCCGCTACCATTGTTAACCCCCAAAAAGTGCTTAAATTATAACTTTGACGATAAATTTTTTGTAGTAAAATTGTCTGCGGAAAAATAAATAGGGAATAGGTAGATTCTATTTTTTATACTCTTCCCAATCATAAAGAGCAATTTCAAAAAAATCTATGTAGAGGGTGTTGTTTTTAGGAATAACGAGTTTTGAAATTTGATGTTAAGCCGGACCTGCTTTATCTTTATAGAGATGCTTTTGATGGAGGTTCTAGCTGATTATTATCACGTGTAGCAAATTTCGAAATAATATACAGGGTAACTCGGAAGTTATGAGATTAGAAAGAAATAGGATACATTTATAAAACACCCTGTATCTCGGTTATAAAGTGCAGAACACACATTAAATATAGGTTTTTGGGAGAACCAAAATGATCTCCATCTACAGTGAAAGTTAGGCCCTTTGCCAATGAAACATCCCTGTATCATAAAGCTGCTTGATCAAACCTCCTATTTTCCGTACTCAACCACCTTGTTTGCTTCAACTTATGTGATATGTGACGTTTTTTCATGCTGTTTCATACCAATCTCATCCCCCATGTACAAACGTAATCAATACAGTAACTTCTGTAGCACCTTAATTTACATAAAAAGTCATCCTGTATAGTTTAATCATTCATTGTTCAAATTATTGATGTCAGCAAAGTGGAAGACCAATAAATTAATAAATGCTTTTTTTGGGAAATTACCACATCCAAACTCCCAGAGGTAAAAAGGTCCGGATGTCAACACTGGAAAAAAG
>CAJUYG010004913.1:609-15303 GCA_910591675.1 Galerucella calmariensis | reverse complement strand
GCGTCGTTCGGGTCAACTGCAGTCGCGTGCGGGAAAGTATCACTTTCGGCACTTGTTAGGAAAATAACTATTTAAACTGATCGAGAAGTATAAATGTCACTTTTGACATTTCGTTCATTTCGAAGAAATTTAAATTATTTTATTCGAAATTCGAATATTTCAATACGATCGCGCAAAAAATGGTATAAGCATTTCGAACGTTAAGGGTAATACCGGTCTCCAGCACAATTGGAGGCTTCGCTACGCTCAGTCTCCAAACATTGCTGTCGACCGGTAAACCATCCTTACCGTTCTTGATACTTAATATACTATATTCTTGAAGAAATGTAGAAATATGTCAATTATGAATTTTACAGCATAAATTAAGAAACTCAAACGCCTTTTTCGCTCCATAAACTCCAAAACGCCATAAAAATTCTGAATGCAGTAAGAAGCAAGTACCTACCTGAATGAATAAATATTACGACCTTTCGGAAACACCTCGGAATAAAAACAAAAAGCCGATTGCTCACAACAAATCTAATAGCTGAGCAGGTAGTGCTTTTAACGATATCGTAAATATTCTTAATAGTCTTATCTTTGAAGAAGGTTCTTAGATACACGCCATCCCACGATTCACTATTAGGCAGAGGTGTGATTTTGCCACCGAGCATGTTATACATGTTAAAGGCGCCTTGTTTTTCCTAAACTGCTTCGAAAATATGTATCTCTCAAGCAAACCTTAAACTAGCCTATTTTATTCGACACGCTATGAATATTTACATATTTCTGTTACTATGTATGACATGTCACTGAAGAAAAACATTGGACTTTTTCAAAAAAAATCGGTTATTTTTTTCTTTCAATATACCCACAGAGAATATTGTTGGACATGGCGAAAAAAAACTAACTATTAACCTACCGTACCTCGGTTCGTATTGGTCGTATACATTTTTTTTTCGTTATTCTGAAAGCTACAATTTCGCTCTCCAGGTTTTTTTGTTTTTTTTTCGATGAAATGCATATTTTTCGAGTTATTTGCAAAAAACCCTTTGAAACCATAGATTTTTCGTCCAAAAACTGCTATTTTCAACCGCGAATATTTCGAAAAATATCAGTTTTTCTTAAATTCCTGTAGGTAGTTAAAATGTATTAAAAATGCATATGGAAAATGATTCTTGTGCATCTCTCTACCTTCTCTGAAAATTTCAAATAAATCCATGATGACCAAAAAATTGCGAGCCCAAATACCTACTTCATTTCTAAGAAGATTGACATTTCACATATCGTAGAATTGGAGTATTATTGGGCATTTCATAAACACAGTTCAACATATTTTACATGGACGATTACCCGTAAATATATTATTTTGGACATAGCTGATGAAATTAAAGACCAACGACGTATTTAAGATCGACGAGCCACACATTATTATCTACACCATGTTTTGATCTCAACCATAAATCAAGGCAAGTATGATATACGGTGGCGTATCATTTCGTATGTGTTCATTGAAAACTATTCCATGAAAAACGTTTTTATACACAAAAGTATGTACATTATTAATTTTTCGTTTGGATGAGTGTGAACTATATCAAAATCGCAATATTAAAAAGACTAAATAGTTTAATAATAATGGCTACTTCTCTCATATCTCTCTTGTCTATCTTGAAATAACAAGCATAGTTAATTTGCCGCCGAAATAGCAATAATTATAATAAAAATGAATAAAATAAATAACACTATTTAATATTTCCCCCCAAGAAAGAATAAAAAAACATTTCTCATCGCATCTTATTATTAACATTCGACAAAAAAGTGATAATTTGTTAAGATTAAAAATGTAGAGATTTAATGGTTTTCAACCAAATTTGGGTGGCTGATGATTATATTCGACTTTTATGATTCCGATATTATTTTTAATACGGTAATAATATAACAGGAGTTATTATATTTTGGATGTATTTTGACAACAAGAATTTGCATGAAATTAAAAGATTACATACAGTGTGTGCAAAAAGAGTCGTTCAATATCGGTAAACTCCAGAATAGTTTCCTACCAACCGGAAAAAACCTCGCCTGGAGCGGTATTCAGATGATGAATAGGTTATTTTGAAATCTCACCATATAATTTCAAGACCACGGACTACTTATAGCTTATTTCTGTAATCCGTAAAAAACGAACTATCTTTAGTAGTTATCAAACTCTCAGACGTAACTTCGGAGATAAGGGGGGGAAGATCGGAGGACCGGAAATGGCATCAAATGGGGTTTAATCTGAAATCTTTTTACAGAGTGTTAATCAAAACTGGATTAAAAATGGCAACATTATTTTAAATGAAACTCCTCTGTAAAAGTAGGTACCCTTCAACCTCCATTTCATTTTCAGAATCCTATGCAGCGGTGCCAAGCTACTGGTACATTTCTGAGATTGTTTTTATTTTACATTTGTCATAATCTCAACGTGATATATCGGCTCCTTTTTGTTCAATTCCAACCAAAAATGATTGGCTAGTGTTCTTTCAGTTCTACATTTTTATTATACCAGATATCTGAAAGCTACTGACACATTTAGAGTAGTATTTTGTAGGTATGGATTTCTTTGGTGCTTCTGTACATTTCCAAAGGGCTGTTAGAAATTATCCAAACTGTCACATGATCCTAGACAGACGCACTTCTTTCACAGAGGTTTCCAAGATACTGAAACTTGAAAGATTCATACTGTTTGATTTGGAACAATGCTGCCTTCTTTTGACACAGTTGTAATGAACGCTCTACACACGTGATAATAATTTCAAGTTAGAAGTTATTTGAGGTAATTGCTTATACAGTGTGGAAACCACTTATGGAATAAAATTCTTTATGTCATTATTTTAGAAAATTATAAAAAAGGCCGAGACACGTCAACTTTTGAATTAAGTTGTGCGTTATGTAAACATAAATGTAAATGTACAGGTTGATTCACGCAAGTATGCCATAGTCGGTGGTGTTTTTTTTTCATTGAAACACCCTGTATATTTGCATATTTTTGAAATCCTCTTAATGAACCGATTCCAACAAACTCAATAATGTATGGACTATTATCATTTATACAGGGTGGAATTTTTAATTTTACAGTTATTAAACACATACATAAAATACCTGATGTATTTGATTTTAATACATCAAAATAAATGCTTAAAATGTTCTCCACCTAGTTGTTGACAATAGCACAGTCTCCTATAGAACTCCTCCTTAACTTTGTTTAAAGTTCGAGGTGAAATATTCCGTATTTCTGTAGTTATCCTGTAGTTATCCCCCACAGAAAAAAATCTAGCGGCGTAAGGTCTGGCGATCTAGCTGGCCACTCAATAGTACCTCTTTGTTCAATCCATTTATTGGGGAAGATTTTATCTAAATAAGCTCTTACCATTAAAGCATAATGGGGTGTTGCCGCGTCCTGCTGGAACCAAACATTTCCATTCGGTAAGCTAGGATCTATTGCGTTGGGATATAAGTTTGCCAAAGCAGGAATAACTTCATTTCTAAGCATATTTAAATATTTTTCAGCTGTCAAATTTCCATCTAAACATATAGGACCAATAATATGGTCGCCTATGATACCGGCCCAAACGTTCACCTTTTGAGGGTACTGAGTACGTGTCTCACGCATCCAATTGGGATTCTCTGCTAACCAATATCTACAGTTCTGTCGGTTTACCTCTCCATTCAATGTGAATGTTGATTCGTCCTAAAAAAGAATGGTACCAAGAGCTATCTCATTTCTGTTCAGCTTTTTCATCAATCTTTCGCAGAAATCCATTCTACGATCTGGATCCTCTTCTGTTAACTCCTGCACAAAAGTTATTTTATAGGGATGAAGTTTTTCTTCATGAAGACATCTTATTTACCATCCACATTATGTCTAATTTTTGGCGTTTTTAAGCAATTTTTAGGTATTTATGATAAAATTTATGGGCGTAGCAGGTTTTGTTTAATATACAAATACGTCTTATAATTAGTTAGATAAGATTTTCGATAAATCCATATTTAGCTAATTTAAAAAAGTACCAATATTTCAAGTGTAATAAATTATTAATTTTAAAATTTCACCCTGTATAATTCATAATTGACCATACATTATTTAGTTTGTTGAAATCGGTTTATTGGGAGGATTTCAAAAATATGCAAATATACAGGGTGTTTCATTAAAAAAAAACCAACGACTATGGCATACTTGCGTGAATCACCCTACACATTTATATTTATTATTACATAACGCACAACTCAATCCAAAAGTGTGTCTCAGCATTTTTTATAATTTTCTAAAATAATGACATGAAGAATTTTATTCCGTAAGTGGTTTCCACACTGTATATCCAATAAAAAATAAACTCGCGAGGGAGGAATGGAGTGCTACATGGATTCCCTATATAAATTTTTCAGAGTATTTTTTTAAATGTATCATTCAATAAATTCACACCGGTAATTTATATTTGCAATGAATAAATTCACTATAAAAATAATCACAACATAATTATATTTCATGTGTATTTTGACACCTGAAATATACATTTACATATATTAATATTGAAAACAAGAAATGTGAAATTCAGTTTATACTAATGGTTGACTTAGTAAATATGTGAATATTTAATTTAATTTGATGAAAACTGTGAAACAAGAGCTCAAATTAAGAAAGATATAGAAAAGGAAGGACCGAAAAAAATTTGGTAAGCTAAATTTAGAAGAAAAAAGTAAGACACGATCTAGTACAGTATGAAACAAACAACGAAGACGTTGAAGATTCCAAAGGGCAAAGGAATTATGCAGATGATTAAATTTGTCTAGGAAGATGTGGGTAGAAACTAGAACGAAAGCTACCCTAACGCCTTGTTGGGATGTGAAATAACTTTATATATATCAGTATGTATGAAAGTCGAATACCAGTATCATATTCTACATGTACTATTTCAATACCACAATAGTTATTTACGATGTAAGTGGAATTATGTATTGGATATTTGCAATCGCAGAAGTTCGTTAATAAATTATTACCAAAGGTATATCGCACACATGCTTATCTACGACTCTAAAATGTGAAAAAAGAAGGTAATTATAACTTTAAATGTGTCACGAAATTCTACTTCTGCAATTAATTTGGAAGACCGTGTAATATTTTCAGTTACCTGTTTCAGTTTAGATTGTGACAGTGACAGTTTTTGATAGATTTTGACACATTACTATATCTAAGGCTCCGATCTGCATGCTAATTTGATTGCTTGAAAATAAGTGCGATAATCAAAATGCGTGCGTTAATAAACTCCTTATTTCACGCAAAATGAGTGAAATAAGATGCTATTATCTCAGGGACATGGATAAATACAATTATTTAATTGTTAAAGTAATTGCCAAGGCAGTATAATTTCATATTTCTTTCAATTCAAATATCCGGTATGGAACCTGAATATTATTTCTCATTTTATACTTGTTAAAAGTTAATTATTAACAAATGGCACCCTGAAGCTATTTGAAATAGGAAAGTTTGCATGAGATATTATTAATGAATCAGTTTAGCTGCGTTAGATTTTTGCACTAAATCAGGAATGTAATTAATCAATTAGTCAATAAAAGTAGAACAACATAAGGAAAATGCTGTTTACTTAGGCATACAAGAGGCAATATATTTGTTCATTAATGTTAGATATTATGTAACGTAGACATTTTCAGTATTATTATTACTATAGAAAATATTATTAATTTAACCAACTAAGTATACTACGCTTATTAAAAAAAGGTGGCTTATCAAATGTCAAGGGATTAATACATTTTTTTGGTACACAAGTTTTCTACTTGTTGATATTATTGAAATGTTTGCTTTGGTCAGATATAAAGGTGACACTTCTTTTGAATCAAATAATATTGTATTGAATCTTGTGTGAAATATAGAATTAATGGCTTCAACGCAATTGAAATGTCTGTAACTTTTGGCGAGTCTACTGTCAGCAATCTAAGATTCTTCTACTAGTACAGTATTCTCCGCAGATGTTAAGATTGAGATATTGGGCTTATGTGCTTTTATGAGCCCCTCCACTTCTACCTTCGCAGATCTTTTGTGTTATGTTAGAGCTCCTTACCTAGACCGGCCCCTATCTCTAGACTCCGTAGACCGAATCGTAGGTTGTTTTTTTCTTTTCCTATTGCAGGAAACCGTTTTTTTCCTATTTTTGTAGCCGTCCTCGTGCTGTCTATTGGCAGTCACCACATTCAGTCCACCCACCCAGTTATGCTCCTACCTTGGAGTAGACGATATAGGCCCACTGGATGTTTTTCACATTTACCAAAAAGTGTTTGTATCCTTGATTCCAGTGCCTCACAGTCATATAAAATATGGATTAAGGTCCCTATCTTCATGCCACAAGCCTTCTCTTAGTCAGACCTTCACAGCTGCAAACTAAGTGTTTTGAGGTCTCCACATATTCTTGGTCAAACCTGCATATATTGTGTCTATAAATTTGATCTTGTTCATGTATTTGTTGAGTCTACAGTGATCTTTCAGGAGCCCAACCATGACGCTCGTGGTTCGCCTATTCTAACATCTCTAAATTATTTGGCCAGTCTCATTTCAGGCTCCTTGTTCCAGCATTTTTGAGACTGTGTTGTCCAAGTACTGATATTTGCTTTTTACAGCTGCCTATTGATTGTCCTTATGGACTGAGTAACCTGGTAGGGCAGGAAATATTGTAACTGCCCTAATCTTGTGAGTCTTGTAAGGTTACCAAGCAGTCCACTTGGTTGTCGTAGTAAATGACCATGGTCTTATCCTTGAATTCTCACCCTAATCACTTATGCGTCATCACGTGTTTGCATAGGCAAAGTAAGGCTTGACAATATATTGAGCGATCTGTGTAACTGGTATCTTTTGCATTTATTGTAGGTCCTTTCTTCTTGTGTATGTATCATATATTGAACAAACTTTTCATAGCCTTCAATTTCTAATGATTCTCGGAAATTGACTCTGTGATCACTTTGACAACTATGTAAAAGCTCAATGGTATTATTCAAAGTGTTGAGACGATTTTGTATAATTGGACTTCTTTCCGAAGCAATTGAAATGCTCGCACTATATCTTATTTCAATATTTCTTTGTATTTCGCCGATATGAAATAACAATTGTCAGACATTAAATTCATCAAAACGTGCTTGAAAACTCAAATTGCGAGTGGTTAATCCAAAATACAGCATACAAAATTGTGGGCATGATTATATGTTCTGAAGATTGGAGTCATTTAGTGGATATTCATTTTACACCTTGCCTTATTTATTATATACTTCCTGTTATAAAGGAATACTGTTGATAAATAATAATATTCGTTTCATAAGGCACTCCTTCTGCTTCGCACAACTCGTGCCTCAAAACTCGTGACTCAAGTAACCTTTTTGACACTTGGTACTTAGTACTTTTTTCCATTACTAGCTGTGAAGTTGACAATTATTGCTTCTTCTAGCCAACTGAGAAGTTGAATTAATTTTTTCTATTATTAACCTAGGTCAATAATGGACAAATTCAAATATTTTGAGAATGCAGAGTAGTTCAACAAAAACTTGTGCAACATAATTTTGTTTACACAGGACATTGTCTTTAATATATTTGCTGCTTGAAATCACCTATCGAGATAAAATTATTTGAATACAAATTTTATTAGTTTAAAATTCGCGCTCAACAAAAAATAACTAATGACATAACGAGTACGTTCATAATATATCTAAAACTGTACTTGTCAGTCAGACGACGGGGTAAACACTTCTCGTGGTGCGTTTGTGAATTATTTTTAATTTTTGTCTTTAATTTGGCTAGAAGTGGAAAAAATTTCATACACACCATGGTGGTGGAGACATTTATAGGACTCACACCTTATTCCGCTCGGGGCGTGTTTAAAGTGCGAAAAATCACATCATCAATTATCTTTTGTTTCTTAAACGACACATCAAGTGTATCTTCTGTAATTTTTATTCAATATTCCGTGATAGTTTTATTTTTTATTTTTTTTTATTTTGAAATGTTTTGCGCATCAACCACTAGGCGGGTTATTAGCGCCCAACAATAAATTAACATAAAATTTATATACATTGATATACATAATAGGATTTTCAAATTTCATACAGCAAGTTAACCGCTTTCAGGAAAAGTATAGTATATTACATAACGTGTGTGAAAAATCACTTTCGCACGAGTAATGTACAGTATTTTTCCTACGATCACGTAATAATTTCACCAAATAATGTGTAATCAACATCTGACATATTAATACACAAAATTTTACAATTAAAGTCAACATAATTGATTTCAAAATTAACAATAACTATCAATAGTGTCAAAAATTCAAGTATATAGTTTAACTATATAATATAGGTAGGTTATTACAATTATTAATTGATTGGATAATTATAGAAATTGAAAGTGAAATTATTATTGTTCATCATACTTCATACATACTTATCATGAATACCTTTCAAGATGATTACATTTTCCAATTATTATAACAGGTGATTTGGATTAGATGGTACAACATCGGACTTTTGACGAAGAGTACGCGGGTTCGATCCTGGACCTCGCACAAAATTTTTTTTTATCAAGAAAATGACAAAAATTTCACTTTTCAAATAGATTGCTCCAAATTTAGATGTTACATAAGTGAATCTAATGAAAAATTATATCTTTGTCAGTGGTCAATCTTGATAAAAATTCATTTGACAGCTTTTTTATCCGTACACGTATGGATAAGTTTCTTTTCCGCACGCGTATGAATAAAGGCCACTTTCCATAGAGCTAGAAAGTGCGATATATGTCACTTTCCTATGTGATCGTGGTAGAAGAAAGTGTGTCCAATTCTAAGTCGAGTTAATGTTATTTGATCTCTCCTTTTGGCTGGTAGGAATTTCCAGGCAGCTACACTTTTCTCTCCTCAGTTTGGATTGAGATCAAGACAAGCAGTTTTGCCAGTACTCGATGACTAACTGTTTGAAACAGTTTTTACAGTCTGTCACAATGGTTCTTGACCGACATCTGCCTTTTCGTTTCCGATTATCCCTATGTGTGACGGAACCCATAAAAAACGAATATCTTTATGAGCTTCTTTTAGATTGAACAGCTCTCTTCTGATAATTTGTACTAAGGGATTCGAGGAGTACATTTAGTGAATGCTTTCAACAGAGCTTAGAGATTCTGTAATGATCAAAAAATGACTTGGTTCGTGGTTTTTTGCATATATAAGGGCTTGAAATATTGCGTACAGTTCTCCAGAGTATACACTTGCCATTTTTTTTCTTAAAAATGCTTGATTTGTTTCGTATTTGCTGAAATTTGATAAGGAAGTATCGCAGTACGGGAGCTTCGTTAGCCAGGGAGGAATGGGATTAAGGTTCAGTGAAAAAGTTGGAGGAATGGAGGTATCAAATAAGATGAGAGATCTATTTATTCTCTCATATAGAGGGAGATCAATTCGTTTTCTTTTTCCATACTCAGAGCTAAAACGATTTGACAGTGCATTTTGATATACCGGATGATTTGGATTCGAGGCCGTGATAGTTTTGTAGTTGTGTGTCATTTGATTTTTCAACGATACGTCAATTATTGTCTATGATATTGTGGATATAATAAAAATAATATAACTGTTTTTTTCATGCAGGAGTCGAAAAAAAAATTTTAATTATTGCAAGCTGTTGACATTTATAAATAATTAAACAATTTATATAAAAAACTACAGTAACTAACTTGCTATTTTTCATTATAATTAACTGACCAATAACCTTGACAGCAGACGTCGTTAAGGATACTAAAATTAGCAGAAACTAATTTAAATTATAAAAATCAATAAAAATCCTATCGTAAATTTCAAATTCCAAAAAAACTAGCTATTCCGAAAAGCCGGTTGATGATAGTGAAATTGATTGATTGTCCTTTTACAGAAAGGATACTGCTTATTGGCATTCCATTTCTGCCTCTGATGACAAATTCATTTTAAATTAAAACCAAGGAAAATTAGTTTGGATGACCACCACTGGGTAAGCTACTTTATCGAGGTTTTTGAATCATCCACTAATGGTTTTTTGGGAATTTCATATTTATCACAGAAGTCTAAATAAAAAGGTAAGATATTAAGGCATATTAAATTTAATTATTGTTATTGTTTCAAACTTCTTTGGACTCGACTTTGACCCACCTTAAGGATTCAGAATAATTCGAAATTTTAAACACTCGTCAACGACCGCTTATTATACAGAGTGTCTCATCATATTCTGACTGTTTTTAAGAGCTTATATCTTCGAAACGGTTCGGGATGATAAGATGCGGTTTCCACAGTTAGGTTTAAAATTACCGTGAGTTTTTTTGTGACACATTTATGTAAATGGCGTACTTCCGGTTTACCCGCTAGATAAGTGGCGTATTTTCAGAATACAGTAGATGTAATTTTTTAAATGGGACACCCTGTATATTTAGCAATTTATTGAAAGACTTTATAACGGTACTTTGAAGTTTAAAATCGGTGCACAGAAAGCGAAGTTAGATAACTAAAACTAGGATGCTGTAATGATTTAGATATAAAGTTGGAACTTTATTAGCTAAAGTGAACTGTAAAAAAAACAAATAGAAACATGTTTAAGAGCACTCTAAAACAAATGTTCGATGTGTCTTCCTTCTTGGTCTATACATTTGTGGAATCGAACCAAGTTGTCAAATGCTGCTGTCAGCATTTCAAAAGGAATATTTTCCATTACCTGCCGTATGTTATTTTTTAATTCCTCAATAGTAGCAGGCATCGGGTTGTAGACTCTATCTTTCACAAATCCCCATACAAAAAAATCTAGGACAGTCAGGTCTAGGGAATTTGGAGGCCATTCTATTGAACCAGTCCTACCAATCCAATTATTTCCAAATTGTTGGTTAACAGATTCTCTTGCTATGTTGGAATAATTGTTGTAAGCAAACATTTTGGCTCAAAATACCATCTTGTTCTAACACAATGTGACGTTCTGTCAATGATCGCAATATTTTTGTGATGTGACATATTACCGCCTCCTTGATTATTATTTATTAATAAGATATCTGAATCATTACAGTATCCCAGTTAAAGTTATCTAACTTCGCTGTGCACTGATTTCAAACTTTGAGGTACCGATAAAAAGTAAAAATATGCGTCTTTCAAGAAATCGCCTAATATACAGGGTGTCCCATTTAAAAAATTACATCTACTGTATTCTGAAAATACGCCACATTTCCAGCGGGTAAACCGGAAGTACGCCATTTATATAAATGTGTCACAACAAAACTCACTCAACTCATTGTTTTTTGCATGAATGTAGAAAAATAAATTATAGTTAAAAAAAATTAAGAAACACGAAAAATAGAAAATAATTCTTAATTTAAGAATACAATGAATAACGAGAAAATTGATGTCATTACGGTAGGTAATAGCTTAGAGTTCTTAAATTGAGAATTATTTTTCAATTTTAAGCTCGATTACTTCTACCTATGGAACGTGTTTCTCTGTTTTTTCCAAACTATTATTTATATAGCTATTTACCCAACTAGTGCGGAAATTTTCCGCACGAGTCTGCCGTTCACCGAACGATGCGTAGCGGAGTTCGGTGAAGCAGCCGAGTGCGGAAAAACATTTTCCACAAGTGTTAGGTACAATGGTTTTTCTACGAGCGTGAGGAAAGTCAACAGAACTAATCAAAAGTTGAGATATTTTTATTTGATTATAAGTGCTTATAGTTTATTTAGAAACATATTTTATTAGATTATTGATAGAGTAAACATAAAGTAAAATATTATTAACAATAATAGTTACATGTCAATATCTAATACTAGTCCAGTAAATGAAGGAGGAAAAAAAGGCAAAGTTAACATTAATGACGCCCTGTTTTCATCTTCCGGTTGGAAGTTGCATTTGGTACATCATTAAACATGAGACAAAGTTCTGCATGAAAACGCGTGAGAGGGCGGAGAAAATGGCCAGATCAGGATATCTCCTAAAATATGGCAGTTAGAGATTTTCGGTTTAGATAAAAATTGAAGTTCAGGTCATTTTCCACAAAAATGGTCCTCATGATTTTTTTCGCAACATTAATATTTTCTGCAAAAAAATCGGGTTGAAATACCGGAAATTTTGAGACTTGTGAAATATGCAAGTTTTGTACAAAATTTGAGCTGGGGGGTGTTGGATATCCACTATTTTTAATGTTTTGGATTGTGGAAACCAATTGTAGATGGCGCCACCACATTTTACAGATTGGGAAAATCCTCGGTGCCATAAATGAGAAACCCTGTAACCTAACACTTTTGATGGATATTTATGTTTCCGAGGGTCTTGTTTTCCTCTCAGATGAGGCCTCAAGATATACTTATTAGGAAAACGGGCTATAAGATCAATTCTAGCGAGATGGACCTCACCAGTAGACCTGAATCTAGCAACAATCAGCTTTGCACATGTGGCAAAACACTGAAGTTCATTAGGCTTTTGGTAAGGAAAACCGAAAATGCCTCAAGAGTGAAGAATATTCACCCATAATACTCAGCAACAGTTTCTTGCAGATTCTCCGCAAATTTTTGCAAATTTTTTTGCAACCAGACTGATTGAGGTTTTTGGAATAACGAGTTATAAACGTTCTCCATGTTTCATTTATTATAGAAAAATACATTTTTTTTTATTTTTATTTATCAACGGAAGAAACCAATATAATGATACAAGAATAATACATTATAGACTAAAATATTACATAGAAAATTTTTAACAAAAGTACAAGAGATTCGCGGGTTAATTGTCCGTGAATTGATGAAAAAAGTATATAAAAATACATTGCAATTATGACATAAATCTGTTCGTCACCAGTCATCATCTGATTCTTGGTCAAGAACTTCTTCTGGGTCTAGAGCTCCCTCTAGCTCTACCCCGTCAACAACTTCTTCTGAGTTTACAGTTTCCTCTAATTTTACCTTTTGGGATAACATATTATCGCTGTCTTCATAATTCGAACACTGGCGTGACTCACACGAACCACAAATAGATGAGCAAACGACACGAGCGCCACGTAGAGCACTCGCGCCGCGAACGACGGAGGAACGAAAGTAATAAATTATAGCGTATACATTTAGATATATTGGTTTTTCCCCGGGGTCATTCATTCATTCATTCATTCAAACGTTTGGGTTGTGCTCAACAGCCCGGGCACTTGACCTAAGTCATTGTACCATTCCCAATGTTATCTACTTCCACTCCAAAAGTTTCGTGTCCTCTATATAGGCCACTAGCTTATTTGGGGGGATTTTAAGTAGTTCTGATGGTTGTATAGTTTCCTTTCCAAAATGCTTCTGTCTGAGTCCTAAGTTCTTACATGAGCAGAATATATGAATAGGTGTTTCATCCCTTAGTTCGCACTTCCTACAGAAAGGTTCACTGACTATTCCCATTCTGCACAAATGTTTCCTTAGAGTGCAATGTCCAGTAACCAGGTCGGTTACTGTCTTCAAGTGTCTCTTGCTCAGTTTCAATAAACTGGTTGAGAGTTCTTTGTTTACCTTTTTCAGTAGACTTTTTGTGTGAAGATGACCTGTCAACCTCCATTTAATTTGGTGTTCTTTGTCTAGCCAGTTCCGGATTTCCCCTCTTATGTAATCCTTCCACAGAACGGTTCCGGACCTATAAAGTCTCCTTTAGAGCCTTGTTTAGCTAGCTGGTCCGCCAATTCATTACCAGAAGTCCCTTCATGTCCCGGCACCCATACTAGAGACACTGTGTTGTTTCTTGTCAGCTTATTAAGGGACTCTTTGCAGTTTTTAACCAGTCTAGATTTTGTGGTAGGATTGCTGATAGCCTTCAGCAATGCCTGGCTATCAGTGAATATTTTTATTCTTTGTCCGGTATAACCCCTCTTGATATTTTCATCAATACAGGCTATAGCAGCAATTGTTTCTGCCTGGAATACAGACGTGTATCTACCAAGGCTGAAGAACATTTTCTTCCTAGGTCCATTTATACCAGCCCCAGTGCCATGGTTGGTTTTAGATCCATCAGTGAATCAGCTGATATCCCCGGGATTTCCCGAGTGCATCACCTGTTGCCTAGATGGAATGATAATATTCACTCGCTCAGGGGTATCAAAGGTATGACTTATATACATCGATGGAAAGGTGGGAATTCCCCCGTTACACTAGCTAAGGTGTTAAAATGTTAGAAATAAAAAGCAGGGAGAAAAAACACCACCAAAAAAAGTGCGTTTTTTCCTTGAGCCCGCGTTTTCTAATTTTATTGAAAAATGGACGACTTCGTCAAAAAAAGTAATAGCACAATCTAAAGGCAGACATTCTTAGCTTTCAAATGATGTATCATAGAGACCAATCGGATTATGTATAAATTTTTAATTGATGGTTGTTCACAAAATTTCCCCGCGATCCAAAAACAGCAAAAAATTGGGATTCAATAAACAACGATTAAATGAAAATTAAAAAAAATTAGGGTAATCAAATTTCAGGGATGACAAAGGACCTTATGAGGACCCATAAGCAAGAAAATTTTGAGTAAATTAGTGCAATACAAAAAAAATAGGAACAAATTCCTGGCGAGGTCAAAATTGCCCGGGAGCAGAAAGTTTGAGCCGTGTTCCGATATGGCCAAAAGAGTCAAGCGTGACTCAATTCACAGGGTATGATAGCAGCAGAATTCCTCTTTCACA
>CAJUYG010004912.1:3499-15307 GCA_910591675.1 Galerucella calmariensis | reverse complement strand
ACTGTTATATGAATTTTAATATCAATATTACAAGAATCATGGGTAAGGAACATACGTTTTTATTGTCAAAAACAATCTTACTAATCTATTTTTTTTTCAGAACAAATAGTAATAGTTATTAGACAGAGGCTGCCGATGCACCTAGACGTAGGTATATTACAAATGTCATATATTTGATATTTATCTTATACACTTTACAGCTACTCGATATATTAACCGTTGAGGTGGCGGGGATCCACCCAGACGAATTGCCACATGACCTCCTAGGACTTGGGTCGTACCAGGGTCGTACGCTCTGGTACTACCCAACACCGGCGGGCGACCCGTTGCCGGTGGTGGTGTGGGTTATAAGGTAAGGTAATTAGTTATACCTAAATGAAATAATAATTTAATATATATTCCAGAAACGAATAAAGAAGTACCCACTAATAATTATTGTTGTTTTTATTGAAAACCAACTAACCATCCTAGATATCCCTGATCAATATAGCTATGACCCCCCGCTTTATGTCGATCGTGAGGTTGAAGATGGTTAAATAATAGCCATTTTCAATCAACCACGTCACGTCAAACGTCACGTGTCACGTCAAACGTCACGTGTCAAGTCAAACGTCACGTGTCAAGTCAAACGTCACGATCAGCGTAGTATACCGAAACTGTTTTCAGTATGTTATTATCAGGGAGTGTATTATCTGTGTTTACTTTTCACCCAGTAGCATAGGTTTGTATATAGTAAAAAAAATTACAGTAATTTTTAATGAATACTGACAGAGTCCCACGAATCCGTGCTGAAGGAATAAAGGAAGATATTGGCGAAAATGTTCAAATGATATATATATATATATATATATATATATATATATATATATATATATATATGTTCCTCTACTGTAGTTTAGTGAGACCGGATGATAGTGGTGCCGACAGAATGCGTAGTGGTGGAAAAGTAGGCGGGGCTATGGCCTTTTCTTTTAGGTATTGACTTATGCATCGACTAGTCGTTCCTAGATGGCGACATGAACCAGACTATGAAAATATTTCTCATCCAAATAGAAAACTGTGCTTATTGTAATGTGAAATAAAATGATATATTTTATTGAAAATTGGGTGTTATTCCTATACAGGGTGATTGATTAGTGTTATACATTTCAGTGCCTCCTTTGTCCTTTGAGATAACAATTTGAAAATTTAAGGGGCTTATAGCAATCATCAGTCTTCACATTTTAAAGTTATTTACGATCTTACAGGCTGTTCCATAATGCTATGCCATATCAAAGTTACATTTTTTTCAATAAAACACCCTTCATTCTATTGCATACTTGGGATTAGCTTGACCTCCTTATTACAATAATATTAGGTTGTTATGTGTTCTACGGGGTATTCAGGAAGTTGAAACCAATTGCCCACAAAATTCGTAACAAGTTCAATACCCTGTACCATGTAAGAAAAATTTAAAAATGAAAATCTGTTGCTGCCAAAGCATTCGAATAGTAGTGAAAAATATAGAAAATTTTTTATTTCGTTAATAATCGAAATACGAATATATTCTTTTCTTGGTTTTTCCAAATGGATCATCTCATTATGTGAGTACCACCAACATACTTCATACTCATACTTCATACTTCACCTCAAATTATTAGCTTTTGAGATATTTTGATTTTTTTATGCAAAACATTGATTATATCCAAACATTTAACAATTAATTCTGAATTGGCTATGATTTATTCTATGATTTATTTGTCAAAAACTGACATTTTATCATTACTGTTTGGTACTGTAGAATTTGAATTGCAAATACAAAGGAAAAACTAGTATATTACAAATGAATCAGAGGAACGAAACAATAAAAAACTATCCTATTCACTACAGTATACGTACACGTCTTGATTATTACAATAGGTATTCGAAATGCCTCCAAAGACATTCATGCATGCTTGAAAGCGATAATTGGAAGAGTTACTCACATCACGATGCATTTCTATAGAAACATCCCAAAATTAATTTCGTATTCTCTCTATCATGTTATGCTTTGTTGTTGGAGGTACTTTTGTACACCTCATTCTCAAAAGGTTTGTTTTCACATGCAATCAGAAATATGTTTCTGATAGCTTTCAAACTACTTATACTGCGCATGTCATGTAAGACAAAAATCCATAACAGGTTTGTGATTTTTGTGGAAACACTGGACTAGAACGTATTACTGGTTGCATAAGCATTCTTCTTCTTTTTCTTTGCTTTTAAGAGATATCCTTATGAAACTAACCTTACTTTATTTCCACAAATTTTCATTATTTATTTAATATTTTTTACACCATAATAACACTAGCGCTAAATAACACCATTACTCACCACTATAATTAAGTACAATTTTAATCTTCTTGTGTTAGAAAATGGATAAAAGAAGTAAGTATATTGAAACATCTCTTAAAATGATTTAACATAAGACTACATTATTTTTTAAGGGAGCGTACCTCATGAATTAAATGAATTTATTATTATTAACGTTGAACCTGACGATACATCTGTTTCAAGACAATCAGACCTATGGACCTGGACAACTAATAATACAAAAAGAATGATTGATATTTATGCTGAATTAAAGCCTAAATTAGGTACTCATGCAATAAAAAATATGAAAAGATTGTGGGAACTTATCGCTGAAAAAATGAATGGGCCGGTAACACCAGCACAGTGTGAAAATAAGTGGAGAGTATTGGAAAGGGCCTACAAAAAATATATAGATAATCAAAAAAGTACTGGTCGTGGTAGAAAGTTTTTTGAATATGCAGAAGAGATGGACTTGATATTTAAAGGGAAAAAAAATGTGCAGCCTATTTTATTACTCTCTGACACTACAAAAGATGATATTCCAAATTTAGTAGAGGATGACTTAGACAGTGTTAGTGGAACTGATTTAATTAAACCATCATCTTCTAAAAAAGTAGAACCTGAAGTAAAACAAAAAGAAACGCCTTTTCGAATCAAGCATAATCGGACTAGGCAAAGAAGCAATCCAGTGTTAAATAGGAATATTACTTTGGAGAAAATGAGACAGGATAGAAAAGAATATTACAATGCACGCATTGAACAAGAAACGGAAAAGGTAAATCTTTTGAAACAAAGAAATGCTTTGCTATCAGAAAAAAATCAAATTCTGAAGAACAAGATCTGCTCACTCAGTTTAAATAGACCAAATTTGGAATAAGCAAAATATGTAGAATATAAAACAACTGTAAGTCTGAGTTTAATGTACCTGTGTAGTTAATACCAATTTGTTGATTTTTTTTGTTACTTTAGAGTTAGAAAAAAGTTTTATATCTCGTTAATTTAATTTAGTTTTTGAAATATACTTGTGTAGGTATATTTGTTCGTTCTGTTTTGTATGTTTCATAATAAAAACTGTTAAAAAAATTGTTAAAAACTTTTATTTCAAAAACAAACAAATTTTTGACACCCTTTGTATGCTCAAAACGAGGCTCAAAATTTAAATATGTATTTAACAAAGATTCTTACAGGCCTATCACTTTAATTATTCAAACTTATTGTAGAGTATTTACAATCATGTTTCTTTTTTGTACAGCATCTGGATTTGCAATATTTGCATGTTCTGCAGCATCTTGGATATCATATAAATTTACATTATTTTCATTTGCCTCTAAATTATTATCACCTTCTATGTAAAGGAAGTTATCATTCAGTGCCAAGTTATGAAGAACACAACATGCCCTAATAAAATGAACTATTGTACGTATATCCCTTAACTTAAGGTGATATAGTTGGCGCCATTTTTGCTTTAAGAGGCCGTTACAATGTTCAATACAAATCCTATTGGATGAGTGTTGAAAATTATAGTTAATTTGATTTCTAGTTAACATTCCTCTGTCTGGAAAGGGAGTCATAAGATTGTACATTAAAGGATAAGCGCTGTCTCCTAAAATATGGAATTCATTACACTTCTCTTGGAGTGAATGAAATAGGTCTGATGTCCTGAAAACACGTGCATCATGCACCGAACCTGGATATCCAACAAATAAATTTGTTATTTTTAATTGATGGTCACAGACAAGTTGTGCCTAAAACAATAAAAACTTAATATGCACTTTATAAATTAAATATTAATATTAATTAATGTTAATATGCTTACCTGTATTGAATAATACCCTTTCCTATTTATATAAGAGTCCGGGTCCTCCAAAGGCTTGTCAATTTTTATGTGGGTTCCATCTACGGCTCCTATAATTCCTGGATAACCATTTTTTTCGCGAAAATGTCTTTCGATTTCAGCTTGCCTTTCATTGTTAGGCCATATTATTACTTCAGGCGCCAGATTACTTAGGAAATATGTCATTCGTTTAGTTACTTTATGTAAGGAACTAATGCATATATTAAATCTATCTGCCACATCACGGAAACTGGCACTTTGATGCCCCGCAAACCACAGAAAAATCTGTGTTTGCTTTAATGGGGTAAGTTTTTCATGTGGTCCCAATTGCCACTTATAATATTCACTATTCTCAAAACGAACAGCGATGTCTGCAGCAACATCTTTGCTTACTCGAAAGTGTTCTATGTGTTCTTTATCATTAAACTGCGGTACAATCTGTTCAAAAAAACTTTGATTCTTAGGCCGAATTCTTTCTTCTAACATAATTTCTAGATCTGAATCTGTTTCCGACATTTGGGAAAACTCTGATCCATCGGATGAAGAAAAATCAGACATTTTTTACTACAAAAAAAAAATTAAAATGCAATAAATAACACTATTTAATATTCACATTATGAATGAATTAATTACCTATTTAACTTCACAAATCAGAATAATTATTTTAACCACTTTTAACTACAAACACAAAGCAAAACCGCAAAACGTCAACACAAATAGCACAAAATATAAATTAATTGTCAAAATTCAAAATAATGCGAATTGCGCATGCTCCAAACTCTTTACTTGTAAATAATCCGCAAACTCTTCTTGCTGCTAGCAAACTGTCAGGAACTGATGTGTGAACAACCGACTCTTAGTTTGATAACAGCTGGAAAGTGATGTGTGAACGCAAAAAAGGTATTACGCAGAATCCAAACATCAGAAACACGTTTCAAACTGATGTGAAAACAAACCTATGGTGACCCCATGGAAATAAGTCCATTTTTTTAAGCTCTGGTGACCTTGGTGGCCACTGTACTGGACCATTTCTTCCAATCCACTTTCCAGGAAATCATTCATTCAGTTCACCATTGATTAAATGATGTGAACGTAGTAGGATTTTGTTGGAATTCATGGTACCAATTTGATCTAATCCTATAAAATAATAAATCATCTTTTCTAAGTTTGTTACTGTCATATATATTATTAATGTTGACATATGTAATTTTGACTGAAAATAAGTTAATTAAATGTTCTCATAAAACAAGCTAGTTATATCTGTTCAAAATATATTTACAATAATAGTTCCACTACTATTTAACTATAGGTTATGGGCCCAGATCACCCAAATAACAAATAATTTGTAAATACTTGTATAGTGACAGCTGAGCTTGGAGGAGTTTGAAAAAATGTCTAAAGAAGATTCATCAGTATTAATTGGTGGTTTAGCCAAACTTAAAGGGCGAGAAAACTACAACATTTGGAAATTTCAAATGAAGAACTTACTGAGACATGATAATCTATGGTATTCCGTGGTGGGTTATCCTGATGGAGATACTATAGATGCTTCTACTAAAATCCGAAGAGACGAAAAAGCTTTGAGCAAGATCAACTTAATGATCGAAACCAACTGTTTGTCGCATGTAATGCAAGCTGAGACCGCTAAAGCCGCTTGGGATGCATTAGAAAAAGCATTTGAAGATAAAGGTTTAAATAGAAGAGTAAGACTGATGCGTAGTTTGTTTTCTATGAAGCTCGAAAACTTCAACTCTATGGAACAATACGTTAATGAGATTATGGCAATTTCAGAACAATTGGCAGGTATCGGGAAATCAGTTGATGACGAATATATTGGTATTATTATGTTGCAAGGTTTACCTGATGAATATGAACCTATGACTATGGCCTTAGAGCACTCTGGTGTCCAAATAACGAGTGATCTAGTCAAAACGAAGTTGTTGCAAGATAATAAACGATGGAATAGTCACAATGAAACTACTGCACTTTTTTCAACGAAAACCCGGTTCAAAAATCAAAAGAAACCATGGTGTTGGAAATGTAAACAAAGTCATCCGAAAAGTAGTTGCCCTAAACAAACTGTTATTGAAAATAAGCCAAAACGAGAAAAACAAAGTGTTCAAAAAGGAAAAGCTTTATTTACTGCTCTTGGTGTTAACGTCAATGCTAATCATGAAAGCTGGTATGTGGATTCGGGGGCTACAAATCATATGAGCTCTCGCCGTGACTGGATGGAAAATTTTGATGATAAAAAACAAATTGGGCTAGAAGTAACTGTAGCAAACAATAGTAAAATTTACACGAATGGTGTTGGTGATGTGCCTATTAAAACTTCAAATACGGAAATCTCCAAAATATCGAACGTTGTTTACGTTCCAAATCTTTTTGCCAATCTTTTGTCCGTCAGTTCAATGGTTAAAAAAGGTTTTGTTGTCGTTTTTGACTCAAATGGATGTAAAATTTTAGACGAAACCAACTACAATATAGAAGGTAACGTTTTAGCTACTGCTTCAGAAGTTTCTGGGATTTATCGATTGAATATTATTCAAGAAAACTCAAGCACTCCAGAGTGTGATAATCAAAACAACCAAGTCATGTTCTCAAACTTGAATGAATCTGATGAGTATTTATGGCATAGAAGATTAGGTCACTTAAACAGAGTCAGCATGAACCTGTTGAAAAATGGTTTAGCAATCGGTGTAAATTTTAAAAATGACAGTTCTTTTGGACCATGCTGTATTCCGTGCATTGAAGGTAAACAAGCCAGAAAACCTTTTCCTAACTCTAAAAATAAAAAGTTGTCCAAAAATAGGTTAGATCTACTACATACCGACCTATGTGGACCTATGCCAGTTGAATCATGGAGTGGTAAGAAGTACATTCTTTCAATAATTGATGACCACAGCAGAATGGTATTTTGTTACTTCGTAAGAAAGAAAGATGAAGTGAAATCACTGATTTCGGAGTTTATAATGATGGTTGAAACTCAAACTAAAGAAAAAGTTAAGGTGATCCGTTCTGACAATGGGACAGAATACTGCAATTCAGATCTTTCAAACTTTCTGAGAAGTAAAGGTATAAAACATCAATTAACGATTCCTCACACGCCGCAGCAAAATGGTGTTGCTGAACGCTATAATCGTACTATCATGGAAAAAGCGCGAGCTATGATGCAAGATACAAAATGTGATCAGAGAATGTGGGCAGAAGCTGCAAATACAGCCGTCTACTTAATAAATCGTTCTCCAACAAAGAAGTTACCTGGACAAACACCTTTAGAAGTTTGGAGTGGTAACAAAATAGATCTAAGCAATCTAAAAGTATTTGGATGTGAAGCTTATGCTCATATACCAAGTAAAAATCGAAATAAGCTGGAATCAAAAAGTAAAAAACTAATTTTTGTCGGTTATTGTGAAGAAAGCAAGGGGTACAGACTGTTCGATGAGGAGACTAAACATATAATCAGATCTAGAGATGTAATATTCATAGAACATCCAAAAAAGACTGAAGATATTTGCGAAGGTATTAAGAAGCATGTTCCAATCATTTTAAGAAGTAATAATGAAGATGACCATATCGAAAACAACTTTGAGATTACAGAAAGTCAAGAAGAAAATATTGTTTTTGAGGGGGAAAATTATGAAAACGAAGAACATGAAAACGAAGAACCTTCAAGATTGTATCCACTAAGACAAAGAAAACAAAAACAATTTCCAGATTTTTTGACTTACTATACTGTATCTGAACATTCAGATCCTTTAACAGTTGAAGAAGCTATGTCCAGTGAAGAAAAAGAAAATTGGTTAGAAGCTATGAAAATGGAAATGGAATCATTAATTCATAACAACGTATGGATTTTGGTTGATAAACCTGAAAATGGTCAAAACATCGTTCGAAATAAATGGGTTTTTTAAAGCCAAAAGAAACGGTGAAGGTGGAATATATCGTTACAAAGCTAGATTAGTAGCGAAAGGATTCACACAACAAGCAGGCATTGATTACGAAGAAACTTTCTCTCCAGTAATTCGTCATAGCTCACTTCGCATTTTATTTGCATTAGCTGCAACTTTAGATTTTAATATTGACCACTTAGATGTTGAAACAGCTTTTTTAAATGGCGAACTTCAAGAAACAATTTATATGTATCAACCAGAAGGTTTCACTTTAGAAGGTCAAGAAGATAAAGTTTGTCTATTGAAAAGGGCTATTTATGGTCTTAAACAAGCTTCAAGAGTATGGAATTGTAAGGCTAAAGAAGTTTTAAGTACTCTCGGCTACATACAATGTGAAACCGAACCATGTATGTTTTTAAAGTCAGAAGAGGAGAATGTTGTTTTTATTGCTTTATATGTAGACGATTTTTTCGTATTCTACAATAATTCTGGTATGATAAACCTTCTTAAGACTGAATTTTTAAAGAAATTTAAAATTAAAGACCTTGGACCTATTTCTTCAGCACTTGGAATTAAAATAGAGAGAAATAGACTGAATAATGAGATAAAACTGAGTCAAAAGCAGTATATCACATCTATTCTCTTAAAATTTGGCATGACAGAGGCTAAGTCTATTGGAACTCCATTAGATCCCAATTTTAAATTTTCTACTGAAGAAGAACCTATAGTTAATGTACCATATCAAGAATTGATTGGCTCATTAATGTACTTGTGTGTGGCAACGGGTCCTGACATTTCATTTGCAGTGTCATTCCTCAGCCAATTTAACACGTGCCATACAAAAGAGCATTGGAATTCAGCGAAAAGGATTCTTCGGTATTTAAAAGGCACTCAAGACTTATGTCTAACGTACAGTGGTAGTCATTTCAATCTAGAAGGATTTGTTGATGCCGATTGGGCGAATGATACTTCAGATAGGAAGTCTTTCACTGGTTTTGTGTTCAAATCTGCAAATGGTGCTATTTCTTGGGGATGTCGTAAACAATTAAGTACCGCACTGTCATCCACAGAAGCGGAGTATATGGCTATAACAGAAGCTGCTAAGGAAGCTGTATATCTTAAAAGTTTAATGAATGAGATTATGAATCTTGGAAAACTTCATATGAATCAAGAGGAATCTGTTATATTATATAACGACAATCAATCTGCTCAGAAGATAGCAACAAGTTCTGGCTATCATAAACGTACAAAGCATATCGATGTTAGATATCACTATATTAAAGAGCTGATTATCAACAAGAAGATTAATCTTTCATATATGCCTACCACACTTATGATTGCAGACATTTGTACTAAATCTTTACCAGTTCCCAAACACAGATTGTGTACAGAGGGGTTGGGTTTGAAGTGAACTGTTTTACTTTTATTGGATTTATTGTTTTATACGCTTAAAGGGACGTGTTGGAATTCATGGTACCAATTTGATCTAATCCTATAAAATAATAAATCATCTTTTCTAAGTTTGTTACTGTCATATATATTATTAATGTTGACATATGTAATTTTGACTGAAAATAAGTTAATTAAATGTTCTCATAAAACAAGCTAGTTATATCTGTTCAAAATATATTTACAATAATAGTTCCACTACTATTTAACTATAGATTTCTTCCAATAAAAGAGGTAATAGGATCATAAGGACATCTAAATACAACTCAGCATTCAAATGTTCCTCATAAAAATATGGTCCCACTACATATTCACCAACTAAACTTCCCCACACATTCAACGACCATTTAGTTTGACTGTGTGTCACCATGTTATATGGATTGTGGTGAAAGTGGATCTTTTTTTGTCAAAGATTCCTTGCATACCGTGGTAGCTCAGCTCTTGTTTGTTAGGAATATTTCTTATACTTTTGTGTGGGCTCTCTGTAACTGCCAGCAAAACATTAATTTTGTTTTTGGCAGCAACAGATTTTTATTCTTGATTTTCGCTTGGAAAATTGGTTATAACTGTTCAGATTACCCGTAGAACTATCACAACCCTATGTTATTGTAATGGGAAGGTCAAGCTTATTCCAAATATGCAATGAAATATAGGTTGTTCCATTAAAAAAATGTAAATCTCTGTAAAACTCTGTAAGATTGTAAATAATTTTAAAATGTGAAGACTGGTGATGGCTATAAGCCCTCGAATCCTCAAATTGATACCTCAAAGGACAAATAATGATGTACTGAATTTCATCACACTAATCAATCACCCTATATATTATAACAACAGTTATGTCGAGGAGTACATATTCTAAAAGTAATAGATAGAGATTTTTAAAAAGATTCAAATGCCAATTTTTAGTATGGTTTTAAACTTTTTTCGTTATTAAATTGTTTTCATAGTTTTAGTAGGTAATCTAAAATATTTTAATAATATGTTAAAGTGAGTATAGCGATATTACCTTCTATGATGAAATCAAACAATTTGATTGGTTAAAATCTACATTACATTAAAATTAAAGTTGTGACGCGTTCCGTTAACACAGTACCTTTCTCAAACGAATGGAGGTATAATGAAAATTCTCAATTTATACAGTGCCATAATACTGAATTTTTTTTTACTTCAGCTACTGTGAAACCGCTTAATTTCACTTCAACTGTTTGTATTATTCGTTCTTTACTATCATATGATTCATAATATATTCCTTTTTGTGGCATTATTAAGTTTAAAAATAATTTTTGGTGTCTAACTAATGTTTTGGAATAACATGTTTTGTAGTATAGTTAAAATTGTGATTTTTGAAAACGATTTCAGGTTGAACACCGAAACGTTAAAAATAAAATAAAAGCGATGTATATTAGGACAGTGGCTTATTTTACCAATGAATTATTTTTAGTGTTATTATTCCAATTCCAATAAGTGAAGTTTTGTCAATGAAGAATAAGATCGAAAAATCAAATCCATTTCCACACGCTGATCAGTTGAATTTACATGAATATGTTGTTGGAAATCTCCCCACTCACAATATACATCAAAGTGGCCCTATTTTAAATCCTAATTTTTTTTCCACAGTCTTGAATTCCACTCTCGAACCCATATAGATCGTTATTCTTCATTTTTTTTTCTAGTTTTTTTTTAACTTGTTCATAATAATTACAATGGCTTTACATTTTTTTTTGATATTTTCATCGTATACATGTCTCACTATGGAGAAACACACTTCAGTGTAAACTGTTCATACATTTATTGCAAATGGGATACGTGCGATGTCCTACATATACAGGGTGGTCCGTAAGTAATGGTCCTAAGTGGAATGGAAGATTCTTCGCCTGAAAATATTACAATCCGACGCAACTTCTTTCAATAAAATATTGATGATAAGAATGATACAGAGTGGCAAAGTTGGAGTGTCAAAAATGTTTTTTTTTCAGTGAATTGGAAGATTTTGGATATACAAACGTAAAAATTTAAATAGGGGTATTAGAGACTGGGAAATTATGATATGTTATTAATTCCGATGTATTTCCTAGAGGGCGCCACAAAGGCTATGTTATTGGTGTAACTGTAAGATGAACTTATTTATCGTTAACGGTATCACTCTATTTACTGGAAAATATTAAAAATGCATTATTTTCGCGTCAAAAAGGTATACCTATCATAAGTCTCAAAAGTTACTGGTTTTCGATATATTCGCATTTTTAAACCACCCTTCATAATTTTCATTTCATTTATTAGCACAAAAATAATAATTTCAATAGG
>CAJUYG010004911.1:0-15308 GCA_910591675.1 Galerucella calmariensis | reverse complement strand
GCAATGTCTTATGTACTCCGGATCCTACATACTATCCGTTCACGGGTGAAACTCCGAGTACTTTGGACATTGTTATTGCTAAAAATATAGAAGCTCTTGACAGAATAAGGACATTGAAAGAATCAACATGAGATCACGACCCTATACAAATAATAGTTAAACTACATCATAAAACTAAAATAATTAATAAATTTTACTATGACTTTAAAACCACGAACTGGGTACTGTTTGGGAAAACACTAAATAACAACACAATATTAGTAGACAGAATAGAATCAAATGATGATTTGAACTCAACACTATTTGAACTGGGGAAAAACATCATAAAAGCACGAGACGAGTCCACGAGAAAGGTAACACTTCAAAATAAAACTCATAAACTTTCAGAGGAAATACTTGAAATAATTAAACATAGGAATAAACTAAGAAAAACATGACAAAGAACTCGGGATAAACAATATCAAGACGACATGCTTCATCTACAAAAAGAAATACAAAATGACATCAACAACTACAGAAATGAAAAATGGAACAACTATCTAGAAAGCATGAATACAGGCAACAGTTACATCTGGACGGTCCTCAATAAGGTAAAGAACAAAAAAAAGAACTGACACGAATCAAAAAAGACGGACAATACATAACTGACCAAAAAGAAATAGCTCAAGCTTTCGGAGAACAGTTCCAACAAAATTTCACCAATAAAATATAAAGAACAATAATAAAGAACATCACAACAATAAAGTAAGGGAAGTAGAGATATTTATGCAGGCAAAACAAACACTGCCACCTAAATCCCTCACTTCTATTAAAGAAATCTACAATATTTTAAGGGGCTTGAAAATCAAAATGGCGCCGGGTAGAGATGAAATACACAACATTTTATTGAAAGGTAGGAGCTCTATCGATAATTATAGACCTATCGCTACATAGCAATTTAGCTAAAATTATAGATAAAGTAATACTAAGTAGACTGGAGAGAACGGTGATTAATATGGACCTTATTCCGGAGGAACAGTACGGGTTTAGGGCAAATTACGGCTGTCCATCACAACTCATAAGAGTTTTGAACTTTGCACGGTGGGCTATAGGAAAAAACACCCTGCAATTTTGGTATCTCTAGACATTCGAAAAGCTTTCGACTCGGTCTGGATTCCCGGTTTAATGTTAAAATTAATTGAACTAGGCATGCCTGGATACTTAGTATTACGTTTACACTCATGCCTAGAAGAAAGGAGATTTTTCATGACGATAGGACCATATACTACGGAAGCAGGAGTACCGTAAGGCTCGGTTCTTTCTCCGACACTGTACTCGCTGTTCACAGCAGACTTCGCTGTCAGTTAAAAAGGCAGTGAAACATTGCTGACAGCATTATATGCAGACGACGTCTGCCTAGTTCAAACACCGAGTACGGCTTGACCTGAAAAAAGTGGAATCTCATCTCAACAACAAAATCGTACCGTATTTGGAAAACAATAAGCTGATGCTCAATACTTCGAAAACGCAGTATATGGTTCTCCGAGGTAAATTTAAGACGAAAAAATATCTTTTTAGAAGACTAGAATTGCAAGGTGACGTCATTCAACCTGTCACACAGATAAAATACTTGGGGTATATTATTTAACCGAGTACGCTGCATAACTCGCATATCATATCGCAAATCCAGAAAGCTATGGGGGTTATGATACAGCTTTACCCGTTGATCTGTCGCAACAGCCGTCTGTCAGTGTGGAACAAAACCCTCCTTTACAGTCAGGTTGTGTGACCGACGATGACGTATGGCTACCCAGTTTTCTGCCCCACCTCCAATTCTAATTTTAAACGTATGCAAGTTGTGCAGAACAAATGCTTAAGAATGGCACTCGGGAAAGGCCTGGTGAACAATAGATTACCTAGAAATTCTTGGCTCCACCAGAAAACAAATATCCCCACAATCAAGTCAATAAGAGAGTGTGTGTTCGGTGAGTCTTGGCCTACACCTGCCGATATAAAGGAGATGTCTCCTAGTGACCTGTCCACCTTCCTGAGAAAGACAGGATGGACAATGACCTAGGGGGACAACTCCTCGGGAGGATGTACAATGGGTCACATGTGGCCTAAGTGCTGTGAGCCTACACACTCACCCTCCTCACTCTATAGATACAGATACAGATCCCCACAATCAGCCGAAATATATTATAAATATTGTCTACCGGAAGGGCTGTACAATATTATAGCCAATTCTCGCGCAAGATGCCCACATAAGTACAGCCTCTTGCATGCTGACCCAAAAATTGAGTTCCTACCAAGATGATCCCTAACGGTACATAACCAAAGCACATGAAAAATATTTATCAAAGACTCTTGTACATATGTACATATCACATAGAACCAAAGACAAGATGTGAATGGGTGCGAATATATGAAGTGTAAATAGGGATGAGTGAAGAATGAATGAGTGTGTATAGATTTTGAACTACTCACGCAAATAGGATTAGTCTAAAGCCTTTAATATGTGACCCTGTTTTTTGCTGACTTTTCAGGGATACTACAACACAAATTCCTGGGAATGATTACTGTTAGGTGCGGACGGATCTATTATGGATCATAAATCTTCGATAATAAACGGATAATGCTGTTTGGCAAGAAGCCGTAATGGAGGGATTCACACAAATACCGCTACAATCAATGGAGCCAGAACATCGGCATCAGCGATACCAATTCGCCATATTTATATTTTTTAAATATCAAATCATTGATTGTAAAGAGTATATTTTGATATTTTGTAATATAAGACAAATAAAGATTATTATGTAAAATTCATATTATCTAATCTTCAATTTCTTTAACTGTTACACATTTTGAGCTCAAGTCCAACTTGACTTACTTTTATTTGTTAATTGAAGTTATTTGACATATTTTGGTAATAGTTTCATTTATTTAGTTTACCATATTTTCAGTGACTTATCTTGTGGCTCTGCTAGAGAGGGTTTCTGGCTTGAACCGTCTCTTCGGCTGAGCTCAGGCATAATTTGCCAGTAGAGAGACCGCTGGTGGAGTATGATTGGTGAACTGAAAAAAACGTGGCAACTACCAACTCCCAAATTCCTGAAAATCTCAGCTACCTCGGAGAACACCGCCTTTTTGAAAAAAAATCCCTTTTTAGCTTGTGATGCATTTGTATTTTGTACGGATGAGAATGATGATGTTTCAATATTCGTCCAGCAGACCTGCCACTATTACTCAACAATTCAGGAAAATTTTGTTGATATTCATTTGGATTTTCTGTTACTGTCAAAATAACCGATAATTGATTGTCATTATGCATATGCATAGCATGTTTAATCTTGGTTTATACGCCACATTTCCTGTTCCGCTTAATAGGATAGGTAAGCCTTGTGTCGCTCGTTGACTGTAGATCCTTTTCGTTAATTCACAGAATCCGACAGATTCTTCCAGAACAAAAGTCATGTAATTTGATTCATTTGTCGTAAAATCCATTGTTACATAGTGCACTAAGCTAGAAAAACAGGATAAGCTAGCAAAAATGAATCTGTGCTGTCACTGTTGGAATAATGAACATAAAAAAATTCAATCAAGCAAGGCTGAAGGGGATAAGATGCAGTATCCCTCGATGAACACTTATACAGGGTTACGCATTTGGAAAAACTTGGAAACTTTTGGAATGTTAATTTCATTCAAGACCATCCTGTACAAAAGAAAATTTTCAAACAAGTCTAGAACAGTTTGCAGCCCTTTGTCTTTATATTGGTAATTTTGGAGTTTCAGCCTCAAGTCTTATAAACCTGCGGTTTTTGAAAAGGAATGTGCAAATTCGGAATTTCTGGGAAAAGTTTTCTCCGAAATGGCTGGGATTTTAAAAAAAGGGAGTGTATAGTACCATTTCGATTCCAAGTGGCATTTTTCAAGCTCAAAATGAAGTGTAAGGGGTCGCTTGTCAGGTACTGGTGCCACTATCGTGAAAAACGCTTGGAAACGGTTCAAACGTGAAAACCTTTTATATGAAAAACAGAATTTTTCATTTGTTCGTTAACTGATATTTCTGGAAATATCAGGCACAAAAGCTACAAATTTTGCCAAGTTTGTCGGTTACCTACAACTTATAGTTACTATCTTTCCTATTAATAATAATGCTCGGATTATTATCTATGGACGTGGTATCATGTGTACCATCAACCCAATTATCCCACACTACAATAACCTCGAGAAATATTATCAATAATAATGAGGTGCAGGTAGCTCTGAGATCTACAGCTGTGAAACTAAAAATTACAGGTGAGTGTATGGATACGGAAATAATCGCAAGAAAACCATCAAAGTTAGCGAGTTTTGAGCGTTTTGAGTGAAATATCTCGAAAAATATTCCATTCAAGAAAAAAAGTTTCCTGAAAACGAACAAATTCGATTTATTAACGAAAATGTCTTTGTAGTCTCCTACGTAGAATTAGCCGTTCTCTATAAATTGAGTTAAACTACGCTTTGGGCTTGAAAAATGCACCACAGAACAATCAATTTTTTAAAAGCGATAGACTTATTTAAGCGAGTTCAATTTTTTTTTCCTAGTAACCTACCTATAAATTTTAATACTCAGCATACTGTAAACTGACTAACCAAAAAACCTAGACCACCGCTAATAACCTATCACGGTTGATGCAGGTTAAGAAAATAAAAAAATGGAAAAATATCACGAAAGCCGTCTTACTCCATTTAGATTGATTAATTTCACTCACTGGTGTATAATCCCTGCCCTTGAACAATTGTTCTAAATATGAGCTTGGGAAGTTACAACTAACAACCTAACCAGCACACTCGAAAATATAACAAAAAGTCATATCAAACAGAACGTTAAACTGTAATTTCCTCAAAAACATTAGAAACTCGTATCGCAACCAATTCTGTCATTATGAAGCTCCAAATTTTGTTACACCAGTATCAAAAGGAAATATCACGGGAGCTACTTCATCCCATGTAAATGGACCATAATCATCAATGAATAAGAAAACTTTTCCTTCGATTATTGTTTTCAACATGGACTTGGGACATTACAACATACGACATACTCCAAAATATAGCAAAAATAATATTGAACAGAACGTTGAGCTATAATTTCCTCAAAAACTTGTAATACAACGTGTCGTCCCTCATTGTGTTCAGAATAGCGCAGTGGTACCTAACTTAATCACAAATATTTCGATATTTTATCACTATTTTAGTGAATGTGACTGAAGTATTTGAAATCATGGATTCCAACCAAATCACACGCCGACACAACATTGCTTGCCATATGATCGCTGTGACATGTCCCCTAACTTCGGTAAAATCATAAGGATACAGAAGGTGCTTCTTTGGCAATGGAACTATGCTTGAAAAATTTACAAACTTGGATCACAAACCCACAATAAATAACCAGCAGCATCTGTTTCTCCACAACTTCTAAGCCTTTTGAAAAAATCTAGGAATATATTTTTTCGTGCGATCAATTTTTTTTGTTCATTTATCTACAACTGTCATATAACGGGTACGATTTGACACTAATTTCAGTGTCATAATGACGGATATTACCGCGTTTTTGAATACATTACCGCACTTGTGCGATAATAAGAAATAAAATAACACTGGAAGCTGCATTTTCAATATCGAACTTATTTTTAAAGATTTTTGTTCATTCAACTTTGAGAATTTGATGACATAACTAAATTATTTCATTTTCCACCGCTTTGTTTTTATTTGATGCCATGGTCACAGAATATGATCTACAGTACTACCTTATGTTTGCATATTATCAAAGATACGTTGGATTGAAATATTTTTCTCAAAAAAATTATTTAATACTGTTAATAATACTAATAAACAGTTGTAGATAGGATTTTGCACGTAACACGTGGGATAGGAATTATTAACGCACTTATGTGAATACACAAAATTCACATGCGTGCGATAATAATGTGCATATCCCTCTATTTACGTGAAAAACTATTACAGCATCGGTTGTCAGGACAGTAGGTTGTGTTTACTGGTTTCTAAGTCCAACACGTCGCTAAGTGATTTACTTACTGTTCAGACGTCGGTAAGTAAATCACTCACCTACGTCTCAGCCCTACATACGTTTAAGTGGTTCTAAGTAATTAATAATTAAGGTTTTTACCGGTCTTCAGCAAAATTGTGGGCTGAGAGTAGCGACCGTTCTTAATACTTAATATACTATAAATTTCAGCTCAAATTTACAAAGATAACAACCATTCAATCCAAACGTCTTTCCATGGATTTCATACTAGTTAATGAAAAAAATCTCACTCAAAAAACTCTTCCACCGGAGACGAAGATATCCCAGTTGTATTTCTTGAATTCAGTTGTGTCGAGTTATCCCTGACAAAGCAATTCTCTGTGTTCCACCAGTTATCTGAAAATTGAAACTTTTCCCTTTAATTCGCAACTGAAAACTGGAAAACTGATTCTAAACAAAAATTGACTAAGCACTCAAAAAAGTACAAGTATAAAAATAAAGTTGGTTTGATGCTTCGATTTCATGTATGAAAGCGTTGGAGAAAGTTTTATTAAGGTTCACTTACACCTGACATTTATTGCAAGATATTTATGTCACACAAGGATTTTTGTTACGTGAGCAATGTAATCTTAAACACTTAACCTCAATCTATCTTACTAGACTAATTTGATTACCGCTATCAATTAATGACTGTCATCTTAAGCTGGCTTATTAAATGGTATAGAGAATAAAAATACATTAAAATAAAAGGGAAAACGCGAAAAAAGCTGACAACTCACGCAAATAATCAGCAAAAATACTGTTCTGTGGTTTCCAACTTAATCAGTTTTTTTTTTCGTATCAAAATTGTTTCCTCTAGAGCCGTACCTACAACTTTGTGAGTTATTTTCTGAGTTTAATCGAAATCGAATGCTCATTGCTCGCTATACTTGAAACTTAATCATTTCAATCATGGCCATGAAATATATAATATATTATAATAATAATCCACAAACTGGCCTCCAACTACTACAACTATTGTCTATAGTTTGGCAAGTTTATCTGTAGCTACGGGGCGTCAGTAAGAGGCGAGGAAAAACATGGCGTATATCTGTCAAACGTACAAATGGCGTACGGTACCTATTTTACCAAGTAAAACTGAAAATACAAAGGTAACTGACAATACGAACACCACTGGATAAATCAATATCAGTCAATTGACGAAGTGAGAGGGAAGAACATACGCACGCGCTTTCCAATAAGAAGTAACCTGGTCGATAAAAATCACCAATTATGTAATCGGAGGGTGTGGTCATTATGGTTTTCGTACAACGTTGCCAGAGCCTTAAGAATCCCATAACAAATTTGGAAAAGTGTTCTCTTTTAATATTCATAAATTGGAAAATAATGTTAATAGAATAAATCCAAGGAAACAAGTACATTATAAAATTAACGTTTAATCATATTTTTAATATTGTTAATAATAAAAAGACCCATTTATAATTATTATCACTACATAATCAGTTCTTCTATTTTTTTATAGTTAAACGTGGCAATGTCGAACGTTTTCGACTGCATTCCTTTCACGGTTTCAGATAAACTTGCCAAAGTATACCTGATAGCGTTGAAGAGACAATGAAGCATTCACGTGCAAGCAGTTTTAGAGGGTATAAACTCTTGCATGCCAACCTTTCAATAGAGTTCTTACCAGAGCTTATTACCACATAAACTCCTTACCAGAAATTGTATATTCTGTAAATTTGTAAATATATCTTACATAGGGAGATGAATGAGACGGATGAAAGAGGGTGAAAGCGTATGTATATAAGAACGAACGGACGGTGAATGGGCATTAAATTAATTAGTTACTAAATTTCATTCCAATCATTTTAACATTACAAGCGGATTTATCTTTCACGTAAAATTTTTCTTCTATTTTTACTTTTAAGCAATAACAAGCCTTTGAAATGTGACTCTGTTTTTCGTAAGCTTTTCAGAGACAATACTACAAAATCTTCTGCCGCGGACTATTGATTGTCACAGGTACCAAGTGCCCTGAGAATAATGTAAATAGTTTTTTTTGTTATCAATTGCTATATATTGTAAGTAATACAATTTCTGATTAATGAAGATTTATATTATAATAATAATCCAAAGATACCTACCACATGTAGCCCAAGGCAATGCACTGGTTAAACTACTGTACATATAAAACAACGTCCATGCTATAATAACACAGTAATAGATGTCCAATAAGAACACTATAGTCATTGTTGCGTATCCAACACCTTTAAAAATGGGACAAAGCTGACCTATAAGTGTCATCCCTCCTGATCCCAAATATTGACCAACGGCTACTTCTTGGAAAAATAATGGTATACCGCAAACTATCATAGCAATATGATAGGTTATTAAAAATGTACCTGAAATAGTCATTATTCGAATTAAATTGTTATGGAAAATAAATTGCACTAAACAAATATTCAATACATACAAACCATGTCTACTTTTCTTTAGTTTTAAATTGTGGGAAATTAGGGCAGACGTGTACTAAATCCTGAAGACATACCTATTGAAGATTGTGTCGCAATAAATACAATTCCTTCCGTTCTATGACTAATCAATTCAGTTTATTCGTTGTACATTGAAACTGATAAATTATGGAAAAGATTGACAAAAAATAATAGTAATTATAATATGATAGGCAAAAGGGATCGAAAACCTTGAATACGTAGGAGGGTTAAATAGTTAACGGATAAGAAGTACTTGCCAGTGGGAACATCGTGCAAAATGGTGAGACCTACAAATATCTACGATTTCAGCAAGCTGTGCTATTAAACCAAAAGCGAGCGACAATCAAAATAAGAGGCCAGATCACTCAAAGGGTAACTACTTCATTGAAACCCAGTTGAACGCGAGAAATATCCCCTAAGCAATTAGCACCTACGCCATACCGATTCTTACAACCAACTCCGAATTTAGAAGTGGACAAAACAGAACTGGAGAATATTTAAAGAGCAGCGCGTACCACGGTGACCAAACACAGATGTCACCCCATCATTAGAGAGGAAGAGCTTTAGCGGGCATGATTAATTTACATGATAAACTAATATCCTAACTCCAAGTATTCTTCATTGGGATAGCTCAAACATCTAAATTACATGGGCTGGTCGCAGAAGCAGATAAAAACTCTTCCTTCTAAGATCTTGTGAGCCCTGATAAAAAACTTGAAATCGTTACAGACTCGGATAAACAGGCTAGCTGGGCTCAAAAAACACTTCATGGTCGACATTATCACGATGTCAATCAACCCTACATATTAAGTAGGAAACATCCAATGGGTCTCTGATAGAACATTATTCCCAGAAACAAGGATTTATGATGGCAATTCAAAACCAAGTAATTGATACCAACAATCACAAGAAAATCGTCAAAAGAGATCCAAAAATTGCGTCGGATGAGTGCAGGAGGTGTCGGCAGATGTGATAAAACACATTATGTCGGGATGTTCAACCATAGCTAACATTGATTACCTACGTAGGCTCTCGGCTCTTCTAGAAGATGTTGATATATCCAATAATAACAATACTCTGGACAAGTACAACGTGAGAATTGCAAAATACACCAATCATGCAATTAGGGAAGGACAGATGTGGCATACAGAGAAAATTGAGGTAATGCCGGTAATCGTTCCATCTACCAGACCAATTCCCAAAACTTTACCAGACAGCCTCATTACACTGGATCTTCACAAAAGCACATACATCGATCTGCAGGAGGCTGCAATTTTGAATAATTGTCACACTGTCCGTAAATGTCTAAATATTTAAATGCTGAACCTAATCTCATTGTGTATACTTGAGATGATAATAATGATAATAAACCCAGTGAAGATCCGGGGGATGAGAATAAATCTCTAGTATATCCTGCCTGTCGTTAAGGGCGACTGGGAAATAACCGCTACAGAGCTAACTTCCTCTAGTGAGAACAGCAGATACATAAAAAATACAAATAAAACCTCGTCGGACGGTCGGGAATGACGCTCGAACCACTAATCTAACCACAATAAAAATGACACAGCTACTCCAATGGAAAATGATCCATAGCCGAATAAAGGTGTGTTGCAGGAGATGCTCCCAGCTGCCACCCTAGAAAGCAAGCCTAGGCAGAAAATCACATGGCCAAATGGAGTTAACACCGCATGTTCTGCTATTTCCATGAAAAAAATTCGGGAACAAACACAACAACTGGATATAAAACATAAGTACACAGAACATCTGCTAACAAGTAAACAGAATATTTTAACAGAACAGCGACTAGCTGATCAGATACGCGTTATTATCAAGAACTCCAGGATATCCCATCACTTATCTGGCGATTCATTATCCTGATGGCTTCTTTTATGAGGGGCAGTTACTGCAGATTGAAGGACTGCTGAAGTTAAATATCACCTTTGCATTTTCACCAATCTTTTTCAGTTGATTGAACTATTTTTGAGTTTGGTTGGGAAAATCTATTTCACCTTCCACCTTCTCCTTAAAACAATTCAAGTGAATGGATAATTCTCACTTGATTTGCATTCAATTTGCTTCTTCTATACTATCTAAATATAGATGACTACTCACCCGATTACTATAGTGGCCATCACCTATTCAGCAAATAGCTACTCAGCTTCAGCAAGAGCAATATGAGTTACGGTCTAACTAAACTATATCCCGAGACTACCCTAAGTGCGGACGATAAAACCTTATTGAAGAACGGAATAGTGCAAAAAATGTCTGCCGGATGGCAACAGTTTAGCTTCATTGACCTGAGACCAGGAGTTTTATCAACTTTGGAACATCACAAACTTCGGTATGGCTCCAGATGATAGTAACAGCCTTAAGTCTGAGAGGGAGCAGAACTGATGGCCTTTCAGGGAGATATCATCGCGAATATACATAACACTACGTACTTCCTGCCAAGAAGCGGAGGGGTTGAGGTGAGAAGCTTTTCCATCCGCTGGAAGCAAAGAATGTCTTGAGGGAAAGAGGATATAATTACAAGATCTTTCACCAAGAACCAATAGAGGGTATATCTGACCCAACAACCTCAGCATGTAAAGACTGAAATAGTCTATCAAAGAGGTAGGAACATACCAGCATGTATAAGGGACAAAAAGAATATTCAGAATACTGAAAGGATGACTGAAAGTGATAGCAAGTAATGCTCTTTTACGGGAGACGAGCAAGCACCACCACCAGAGGTTCAAAGGATAATGGAGTATTGTAACACTCAATAATAATTGATTATTATTCGGTAATTGTAAGAAGGAGAGTCTGAGACTGCAGAAATGAAAAAAACTATCCATCAAAATATATTGAAAATCTTTATCTACCCCCAAATTTGTGGAGAGAGTAAGGTAAAAAAATTTTGTTATCATACTGTTAACACAGGCTCTGAAACATGGAGTAAAATATTGGAGAGTATCGCGTTAATCATCTCTCCGATCATAGTATTATAAAATTTACGTTTGAACTGGGTAAACTTCAGGTGAGCCTTAGAAGCAAACCAAACATATTGGAACAACTATAACACATGTCTGAAATAAAACCTAGCACTTCAGCAGATAACAGGAAGGACTGAACTGGAGTATGAGCTGAAGACCTCAACAAGGCAATAATCGATAAATTTAAATCGAGCATTTGAATGTGAATCACAAAGGTGAAATCAATCAGCTACATAAATTATATTAACTTCAGTTGTAAGCTTGTATGTATGTTTTTTGGATAATGGTACGAAACCCTTCATGCGCGAGTCCGGCTCTTACTTGGCCGGTTATCAATTGATTTCCTTTGATGATCATCAAACATGTTTCCCGACATTTGTAGAAACAGCACCGTGGATAGCTAAAAATGTTAAAATAACTCAATATACTGACCTCCGCCATTTTTATAACATAAATACGGAAATCTCCACACGTTTCCTAATCCCACAGATAAACTTATACATGACATCAAAAAATCCAATTTGTTTTCCCATCCACCTCTGTCTTTTACCTCATTCTGGTCGGAACTCATTTCTTCGGGCTTCCCACTAAGAATAAATGGCTTTTTTTCAGGAGGAGCGGATATTTGCTTGTGATCATTCCAAATGTACAGTTTGTTGGACATTGTGCCTAAAAAAAAGAGGTAGCTTGAACGTTTATTTATATCAACTTTGTTCGATATTAAGGAGGGAAAAATGAAAAATTATCTTCAATATTTCACTTCACAATGGTATAGCTCTTTCAAAATATAGTCGGCTTGATTCATTGTTTAATATCAACATGTTGCGTTGGTGATCGTGAAAGATGATGAAACGTTACATGAGAAATATACTGAAAAGTATAATTTGTACCTTCCCCTTGGGATTATAATACAGTGGCTGTTTGTTTTGGTAGCTTAACATTAGTTAAGAACATATAGGTAGATCACAGTTTTTTAAAGGTACATTAGCACACATTGACACATCAATGTGTTACATTGTTCTTAAAAGTAGAATAGAATATTTCAACCTCACAATAACAAGTCTGACAAGGCAAATCCCAAGGGCATTTTAAAATTCGAACAATATAAATTAAATGTAAATATTCCAAAAAATCCAAATTTCAAGCACAAACCCAACAAAAATTCTTCCCAATATTGTTAGAGAGATTTCCAATATCTTAAATTAGTTCACTATGGGAACAAATATATGATAAATGAAAATCCTTAATTATCACCAGTTTTCTCTTATATTATATCATTAAGTGACATCTAAGAGTCCCTATTCTTGCGGATTTTTCTCAATAGATATTAACTTGCGAAACAAATATTTAAATGCCGTGTTATTTGAGATCATTTTAAGCGACTTCCATAGCGCGCAAAAAGGAAATGAGGGTTTTTGAGGTTTTTTGGGAAGATTTGACAACTGCATTATAAAATTGAAGGGCAGTTTTTTCTACCACCAGTGATTTCATGTGTGTTATCCGGAATAATCAACATCAAAATAATAGAACATCCCTTAATTATCACATGCTGAAAACTTATGAGAACTAAGCACATATTTCGAATGATGGATTCTCTCAAGAACAGTTTTTTTCAAATATATTGTATATTATAAAGCTGTGATAGGTTTTGAAACTAGAGGGATGGTGTAAACAAATACTGTGTTTCTTAGACCTGTACCAGGGATAGTTTCTTGTACCATGCTGACAACACGAAGAGTTCGTATTGGTATTATACCTCGTATCATTTTTCTAATCATGTTAAGGATATTATGATCTTGAACAAAGTTTCACACAGACCAATAAATCAAAATGAATCGAAAATACGAGAAAAATCACTATATTAAACAACTGAACAACACAATGCACAAAGCAATAATTGTTTTTTTAATGGTATGCGTTCGTTTTTTGTCGCATGAACGCAAGCGCAGTTCTGAAATATCACTTTCTTACGTTTCAACCAATACCAATGTGTCCACAAAATTTTGAATATATTGAATTTTCAGGCATTTCAAATTCGTTATAGTGGCTTTTTGTGACGAAGGATAATTATGAAATATACTGCACTTCTGCTAATTGAAATTTTGGTCAAGTTTCCTACTATATGGAATCGTTAAATTACATGAAGTATCGGAACCAATAAGACCTATCGTGTCTTACTTTAATACTCCTGATAAGGAGTTAGCTACAAAACTGAACAATACACTCAATAGCTATAGATGTATATACAAATACTCAATTGAAAATGCACTAGAACTAATCAAACAATTGAAAACATACAACTTAGGAAAAAACTCTCATTTCATTCCATGTTACCTATAAGTTTTCTAAATTTCCTCCAAAGGAGTGCATAACAGTTGTGAAAAGATGAGTAGAGGATGAAAATATTACTCCAGGGATAATATCAGATACACTTAATTTGTTTGGTGTACGTATTATTCAGAAGTATTTTACTTCCGAAAATAATGTTTATATTCAAAATGAATGGAGAACGATATATCAACTGTTCTGGCAAACATTCCCATTTTTCACACACCCCAGTCACCGGCTTCCTTTCGAAGAGACAAGAGCTAAATTAACGGTCACTGGTCCACACCGTCATCTGCAACTGTCTAGAAAATAGACTAGGCCAAAGATAAAACGACGTAATCTACGAAAGACAGCACCTAGAGACGGTTTCTTTTTAGAAACCGCTTTACTAAAGTACTTATACCGGTGTTCCACAAGTGCAGAAGACAACAAAAAACCCACTCTATACTATCATGCGTCGTTCGAGACGCAAGAAAAAGTACAGCGATGAGGAATTTCCTCAACTGCCATCCGAATCGATTTCTTCTTCTAAAAAATCCCGAAATTCTACTCCAACTTCGAAGACGCCCTCCAAACCCAAGCTACGCCCCCTGATGGAAACTCTGGAAACTATTTGCCATCAATCGTCGAATATCTTGACAAGCCCCATTTTCGAGACTTGGTTTCGTCAAGGAATTCCAGTAAAAACCTTTCCCCCAAGCAATTTGAGAAACTTCTTACATCCACCAAAGAAGCCGTTCTCAACACACTCACCTCTACTAACTCTTACGCTCAAGTAGCTAAGTCAACCGCTTCATCAAAAGCATCTCACTCCTCTCAGGCCTCCTCATCAGCGGAAAATTCTAAGCCAAATTGCAGAAGTCTCAATTCAGACTTCTTCCTAAAAATATTCCCGTTCCCAAAAATCATCTTCAACTTCACTCTAAACTACAACCTACGAAACCTTTTTCCGAAATCATGCTCTCAGATGGAACAATTATCCATCTGAACAGAAACGGACTACTGAGAGGCAAAAGTCCAAAGAAATTCTCGAGATAACGTTAACGTTATCTTGATAAATACAATCCCTTCCGCCCGAAAGACGGTAATCGAGACGCGCCATCACTTGATACCGTCCTACTATAATTTCAACTGCTCTGTCCAAGGACAGGGCAATAAGGTCTTCTTCAACTTCTCGCCGATCCCCAACCTCGGTAACTAAAAACTTTTCTACAGCAAACACGCGCCGAAACAGCTGAACCCTCCAGAAAGGTGTACCGAAAAGCCGGATGAAAAGTGCATAGAAAGCAACAACGCTACACGACACCGCGAGGAGTTCCAGTCTACAAGGCGCAACTACAAACACTAACATACACGCGCCAAACAGCAGATGCTCCAACAAAGTGTAACGAAAGTCAGAAGAAAATTGTATGGAAAGCAGCCGGACACCAAGAAGAGCAGCCGCCATGAGGCACAACAAAACCGCACTTATTAGTGCACCACACACATATGGAAAATAATAAAATC
>CAJUYG010004909.1:0-15312 GCA_910591675.1 Galerucella calmariensis | reverse complement strand
ATCGTTTTAGACTGTTTTCAGTAGTCTTTCGAGTTTTGGTCTGTATTCAACTGGAATAGAATAGAAAATGCTCCATTCGCAAGCTAGCTTTCGTTTTCAATCATATTCGAGTGAATTTGTGCATTATTCAGTCTCCTTGTGTGCTTTTTGAGTGGATTTAAGGGTTTTTCGACTTGATTCGAGACCCGTTGACCGTTTTGTGCTGTAATTACGTGAAATCGAGAGTATTTGGATGAAATAGGGTCAATTTGAGTGTGTTTTCGACGTTTTAGTCTGTTTCCAGCATTTTTCCGACTTTTGGTCAGTATTTGATTGAAATAGAATGGAAAATGGTTCATTTGCAAGCTAACTTTCGTTTTAAATTATATTCGAGTGAATTTGTGCATTATTTAGTCTTCTTGAGTGCTTTTGAAGTGGATTTGATGGTTTTTTGACTTATTTCGAGAACCGTTGACCGTTTTGGGCTGTAATTACGTAAAATCGAGGGTATTTATATGAAGTGAGGTCGAATTATGTGTTGTCCTATCGTTTTAGATTATTCCTAGCGTTCTTTCGAGTTTTGGTCTGTATTTGACTGAAATAGAATGAAAAATGGTCCATTTGCAAGCAAGCCTTCGTTTTCAATCATATCCGAGTGAATTTGTGCATTATTCAGTCTTCTTGTGTGCTTTTTCAGTGGATTTGATGGTTTTTTGACTTATTTCGAGAACCGTTGACCGTTTTGGGCTCTTATTACGTGAAATCGAGAGGTTTTGGATGAAATGAGGTCGAATTGTTGGTTTTCCTATCGTTCAGGACTGTTTTCATCGTTATTTCGAGTTTTGGTCTGTATTCAACTGGAATAGAATAGAAAATGGTCCATTTGCAAGCTAACTTTTGTTTTAAATCATTTTCGAATGAATTCGTGCATTATTCGAATTAAGTGTTTTCCTATCGTTTTAGACTGTTTTCAGCGTTTTTTTGAGTTCTGGTCTGTATTTGACTGAAATAGAATGAAAAATGGTCCATTTGCAAGCTAACTTTCGTTTTAAATTATATTCGAGTGAATTTGTGCATTATTAGTCTTCTTGTGTGCTTTTGAAGTGGATTTGATGTTTTTTTGACTTATTTCGAGAACCGTTGACCGTTTTGTGCTGTAATTACGTGGAATCGAGAGTATTTGGATGAAATGAGGTCGAATTGTTGGTTTTTCTATCGTTTAGGACTGTTTTCATCGTAATTTCGGGTTTTGGTCTGTATTTAACTGGAATAGAATAGAAAATGCTCCATTTGCAAGCTAACTTTCGTTTTGAATCATATTCGAGTGAATTTGTGCATTATTAAGTATTCTTGTGTGCTTTTTAAGTGGATTTGAGGGTTTTTTGACTTTTTTCGAGAACCGTTGACCGTTTCGGGCTGTAATTACGTGGAATCAAAAGTATTTGGATGAAATGAGGTCGAATTATGTGTTTTCCTATCGTTTCATACTGTTTTCAGCGTTCTTTCGAGTTTTGGTCTGTATTTGACTGGAAGAGGATAGAAAATGGTCCATTTGCAAGCTAACTTTCGTTTTAAATCATATTCGAGTGTATTTGTGCATTATTCAGTCTTCTTTTGTGCTTTTAAGGTGGATTTGATGGTTTTTTGGACTTATTTCGAGAACCGTTGACCGTTTTGGGCTGTAATTACGTGGAATCGAGAGTATTTGGATGAAATGAGGTCGAATTATGTGTTTTCCCATCGTTTTAGACTGTTTTCAGCGTTCATTCGAGTTTTGGTCTGTATTTGACTGAAACAGAATGGAAAATGGTCCATTTGCCAGCTAACTTTCGTTTTGAATCATATTCGAGGGAATTTGTGCATCATTTAGTCTTCTTGTGTGCTTTTTAAGTGGATTCGATGGTTTTTTGACTTATTTCGAGATCCGTTGACCGGTTTGGGCTGTAATTTCCAATCATATTCGAGTGAATTTGTGCATTATTTAGTCTTCTTGTGTGCTTTTGAAGTGGATTTGATGGTTTTTTGACTTATTTCGAGAACCGTTGACCGTTTCGTGCTGTAATTACGTGAAATCGAGAGTATTTGGATGAAATGAGGTCGAATTATGTGTTTTCCCATCGTTTTAGACTGTTTTCAGCGTTATTTCGAGTTTTGGTCTGTATTTGACTGAAACAGAATGGAAAATGGTCCATTTGCCAGCCAACTTTCGTGTTAAATCATATTCGAGGGAATTTGTGCATCATTTAGTCTTCTTGTGTGCTTTTCAAGTGGATTTGATGGTTTTTTGACTCATTTCGAGAACCGTTAACCGTTTTGGGCTGTAATTACGTGAAATCGAGAGTATTTGGATGAAAGTAAGTAAGTATGTTCATTTATCTCTTAGAATTGTACAAAAACATGTTACAAAAGAAAACATCAAGTTATAAAATTACATAGACTTGTCACATTACAGAAATAAATCGCATACATACAGCCAATTATTTCGGTCATTCATTCACTTGCATTCATATCTCTTATGGGGTAATAAAAACTCAGTGAAATAATAATGTACAACATTAGCATTCAACGTATATAAAAGGTAGTTAGTTTATTATATTTTTCTTTTATACTGTATGAACTAGTCAACAGAATAGAAAGAATTCATGCAGAGAAATTTATGTAGCTCTGTTTTGAATTTACTGTAGGTTCCATTACCAACAGTCCTACATGCGTGGTTAAAACATATGACACCCCGATCACCTCCAGAGTCCTGACCAATATTTAGTCCAGAAAATGGTACTCTAAGATCACCAGCCTTTCTTGTATTGTGTGTATGTATCATGTTATTTCTAATATAACTAACTAACTAACTAACTAACTAACGTTTATTCTAATTTATATTTACAATTAATTTATATTTACAGATTTATATTCATATACAGTCCTTATTTAATAATTTATATGTCACACTAAACACACACTAACTAATTTATATGAGAGTCACTTAATAAACACTTTATCGAGGCGCGATTGCTTTCTTTCAGTATCAACACTAACTGACTAACCGACTCCGCTGCGATGGTCGTCGCCTATTTATACTCGCACGTATGTAGTTCTAGTAAACTCTCGAACTCGAAGTTCTGGTGGATGCGCCGGGTTTTTCTAGATGTTACGTTTTCCAGATCATTCTTGAAAATACGGCGGAGGAGCCATAGTCGTATCATATGGGAATTTCACTGGGGGCACTAATTGAGCACATTAATGCAGCAGCTCGCGTAACAATAATTTGTTCCATTCTTTTTTATATTCAGGGTTATGAGGTGAATATTTAAACAGGGTAGAGTTAATATTGACAATTTTTCAAATAGGTCTTTACAGCTCGCTCTATAACGTGTACCAGTCAGGCATCTTATGATTTTTTTTGCATTGTAAATGCTTTATACATATGGGCAGAATTACCTCAAAACTGTAACCCATATGATAATGTAACGTTTATTCTAATTTATATTTACAAATAATATATTTACAGATTTATATTCAAATACAGTCCTTATTTAATAATTCATATATCACACTAAACACACACTATTCAATTTATATGAGAGTCACTTCATCGAGGCGCGATTGCTTTCTTGCAGTATCAACACTAACTGACTAACTAACTCCACTGCGTCGCCTATTTATACTCGCACGTATGTAGTTCTAGAAATCTCTCGAACTCGAAGTTCTGGTGGATGCGCTGGGTTTTTCTAGATGTTACGTATTCCAGATCATTCTCGATAATAAGGCGGAGGAGCCATAGTCGTATCATATGGAATTTCACTGGGGGCACTAATTGAGCACATTAATGCAGTAGCTCGCTTAACATTGCCCCCTCCTTAAGAGACAGTTCCTCCTGGAACTAACTAGGAAACTGAAACGAGATGACTGTATCGGCAACTGGTTCCCTTGTTACATTTTCCAGTTGCATGGAAGTAACATGCGACCGTCTTCTCTGTTGGCTGTGTCTCTCGTACTTGGCCGCAGACTAGTACCTGCACTTCGGTGTCTCGGGAGATTACTTTTACCATGTTACGGATTATTCGCCAATCCAAATCCCAACATTCAATCTTGGGTATGGCTAGCCTATGCACGTCCAATTCAAGCACATGCTCCCTCAAGCTTCGTAATGCTTCCTAGACATCCTCGTACGTTGGTCTTTCGTCGAAGGTGTTTCTCGTCACTAGGTGGAAATTGTAGCGGGAGCCATCTTGCAGCTTCAGAGCTTTACCTGGTACTGGTAACTGGTCTTGCAAACGTCGGGCGCCACTCTTCTTTATGAACAGAGATGCCAGTCCGCGTGCATCGGTTACGCTGGCAGAGATGTTTATTGCCAGTGAGTATTCCTCTGGAACGGTAAGCATGTCTTGTCGTCTCTCAGTGGTGACGCCGAATCTTGCTTTTCCGGTACCACCATAAGCACCCATGAACTCTACAAAAGCAGGATCGGCTACTTCCTGGAGCTGGTTTACTTCCTCATCGTGGTCACCCTCGAATGGCGCTAATCGGTTACGGTGTACCACCTTTGGCTTTCCGTTTGGGATCTTGCTGATACGATAGATGACATCGTTGATTCGTTTCTTCACGAGGTACGGACCGTCCCAAGCTTTCTGCAACTTTGGAGAAAAACCCTTTTGTCTTCCTGGGTTATGCAGCCAGACTTTGTCTCCTTCGTGGAAACCTCCTTCTGTAGCTTGCGTATTGTACCTTTTCTTCATACTATCGCTAGCGATCTGGGGATTCGATCGAACCAGCTCGTGTACGTCGTCCATTCTTTTTCTCAGCTGGGTCACGTAATCTTCACCAGCTATGTCTTCTCCGGGTCGGCATCCAAATTCAAGGTCGCAGGGTAATCTCATTTCGCGTCCGAACAGAACTTTTGCTGGTGTTTGGTCGGTAGACTCATCGATGGCGGATCTGTAGGCCATCGCAAATAGCGAGAGATATTGGTCCCAATCTCGCTGATGGTTAGATACTACTTCAGACAAATATTTGCCAAGAGTTCTGTTCATTCGCTCTACCATTCCGTCCGACTGTGGATGCAAAGCTGTAGTTCTCGTTTTCTTTATGCCGAGCTTTTCACAAACTTCCTGGAACAGCTGGCTTTCGAAGTTTCTGCCCTGGTCACTGTGTATTTCCAGGGGCACTCCATATCGGCAAATGAACTCAATCAAAAGCACGTCGGCAACAGTTGCGGCTTCTTGGTTTGGAATGGCATACGCTTCTACCCATTTTGTGAAATAATCCATCACCACCCAAAATGTACCTGCTGTCATTTGCTGTCGGTGGAAACAGTCCGGTAATGTCCAAGGCAATGCGTTCAAAATGGCTTCCGACATTGTACTGCTTCATAGGAGCCTTTCTTCTTCCTTGTGGTCCATTGGTCGTAGCACAGGTAGTGCTTCTAACACCAGTCCTTCACATCTTCGGAACTGTGCATCCAATAAAACCGTTCTCGCACTTTCTGGAGGGTCTTCTTCACACCTAGATATCCTCCTGACGGACTGTCGTGTAATTTCCGCAGTACTGCTGCTACCCTTGTTCTTGGAATCACCAACTGTCTTCTACTTTCGGAACCTTCATCGTTCTCGATTACTCGCTGTAGCAAAACCATTTTCCAGAACCAGCGAGTCCCACTGGGCCCAATACGATTTCATCGTGGGCGAGTACCTTGAAATCTCCTGCCAAGTAGGTCGACAGTTTTCCTTTTTCCAATGTCGGATTTCCTCCAAGTCAGGATCGTTCTCTTATCCTCTTCCAACTTTTCCGGTGTCCATTCGTCGTTGGTCACCGTGGTTCTTCGCATGGCAGCTTCCTTAGCTTCTGTTTTGGTGCAGTGAGAGCACTTTGCTGGGCATGGTCTTCTAGAGAGTGAGTCTGCATTTCTGTGGCTTATTCCGGCTCTATGCTCAATGGTGAAATTATATTCTTGGAGCCGCTCGATCCATCTGGCGATTTGACCTTCAGGGTTCTTGAATTGCATAAGCCACTTAAGTGCGGCATGATCGGTTCTAATCACAAATTTCTTCCCATACAGATACTGATAGAAGTGCTCCACGGACTTCACTACTACTAGGAGCTCTCTTCTTGTGACGCAGTAGTTTTGTTCTGGTTTGAAAAGGACTTTACTAAAATATCCCAGAACGTTCTCTTGTCCTCCTTGAACCTGTGATAGCACTCCTCCAATTCCAACATTGCTGGCATCAGTTTCTAGCATGAATTCTCCCTCTGGTAGTGGATAGCCGAGTATAGGTGCAGTAGTCAAGTGCTTTTTCGAGGTTTCGAACGAAGTTTGACAGTCTTCGTCCCAGCGAAACTCCCTTTCTTCCTCTGTAAGTCGTGTCAAGGGTTTAGCGACATCTGCAAACTTCTTTATAAATCGCCTGTAGTATGTACAGAGTCCAAGGAAGCTTCTAACTTGGTGCTTGTCGGTGGGTCTTGGCCACTTTCGTACGGTAGCAGCTTTTCCTTCGTCTACAGGTACACCATCCTTGCTGACTACATGGCCTGGATAATTTACTTTGTTTTGAAATAGTTGACATTTCTTGGGGTTGAACATCAGTTGGGCAGCTTGCAACCTTTTGAAGACACCTTCCAAATTCTTCCGATGTTCTTCGAATGTCCTTCCCAAGACTATGATGTCATCAAGGTACACTAAGCATGTCTTCCAGGACAACCCTCGCAATACATTTTCCATCAGTCTTTCAAACGTTACGGGGGCATTGCACAGCCCAAATGGCATAACGGTGAAATGCCATAGTCCAGATCCGGTGGTAAACGCTGTCTTCTCTTTATCGGCTGGATCCATTTCTACCTGCCCATATCCAGACTTCAGGTCCAAGGTAGAAAACAATTTGCTACCGGCCAGCGTATCCAGAGTATCGTCGATTCTCGGTAGAGGATAGCTATCTTTCTTTGTAACATTGTTCAATTGCCGGTAGTCCACGCAAAACCTCGTGGTTCCATCCTTCTTCTTTACCAGAACTACCGCAGAGACCCAAGGGCTGGTAGAAGGTTCTATTACCTTGTCCTCTTCCATCTCGCGAACAACTCTCTTCGCTTCCTATTTTTTGGCCTGTGGTAGCCGTCGAGCCGATTGTCTTATCGGTTTAGCGTCGCCGGTGTCAATTTTGTGTTTGACAGCAGATGTTCTTCCTGTCTTTCCTCCTTTTGGTACAAAAAGAGATCGGTATTGTAGCAAGAGTTCTCTGATTTTTTTCTTCTCTTGCAGGCTAAGGGATTGTCCAGCCACTGCTATCATTTGTTCAAATTTATTGTTGGCATCATTGGAAGTTGTTGTTTGATGAACTATTGACGCCACTGGTACGCAAGTTCCAATTTTGGTCTCCTTCTTTATAGTTATGGGAGGGTCATTTACATTTATAATGCGTACAGGTATTTCTTCGGCAGCCATGACTAACCCTTTTCCTATCAGGATTCGTCGACCAACCTCTTCATCATGATTCCAGGGTTCCATCATGACCGGTGTTCCTTCTTCGACGGTTCCTTGCAGCCTTGCCACAGTGAAAAATTCACTCCTTGCGGGTACAACTGTATCCTCCTGTACGGCTACCTGAACAGTCTTATCTTCGTGTGGGTGAAGGAATACTTTCTCAGAACCTACTCTAATCACTCGGTTCTTGAAATCTAGCTGGAAGCCATGTAGGTTCATAATGTCCATTCCGAGTATTATGTCCCCTTCGATATCAGCGACAACGACAGTGTGGGTGAACTTCTCCGCGCCAATTCCCAATTGCACCGGCAGTTCTCCATGGACATTGGCGCTTTCACCTGTGGCAGTGCTGAGTCGCAGTCTCGTCGGTAAAAGTCTTTTCCGGGTGTTGACAGTCTCGGGGCGAATAATAGTCCTCGTTGCTCCAGTGTCCACCAATAGTGTATACTTCGCACCATTAACTTCACCATCCACGTATACACTATCATCGCGACATTTCAGAGAGGCTATTAGAATGAGAGGGTCTTTGTTTGTAGCAGTTCTCGGTCGCTTGCCCGAACTGCGTACATGTCCCATTTCTCCACAATTCCAGCATCTCACAGCTTTCGACTTTCCATTTGAGATGCTTTTCATCATGTTGACAATCTGGTCAAGCTTGTTTTCCACTTGTTCGTCTGCTACAGCCCTCACCTTGCCGTATACTCCGGAAGCCTGTGTAGCTGCTTCGTACTCCAAGGCTGCAGAGAGTACGTCGACCAGTGTCTTGTGCCGAGCCAAGCGTAGGGTTCTCTGCATTTCATGGTCACGAACTCCGTCGATGAATGTCTGTACCCCTAAACATTCCATGACATTCTCCGGTGCCGATGGATAGGCAAACCGCACCAACCTCGCAATGTCTGCTTCGAATTCTTGCAGAGTTTTGTCGCGTTTTTGTTTGCGGTTTTTCAGCTGCGACTGGTACAGATGCTCCAGGTGTTCCAGGCCATATCTCATGTTCAATCGCTTTTTAAGTTGCTCAAAATCTTCGGTCTCTTCCACTGGAATGGTCTGGAGGATATCCATGGCGTCTCCTCCAAGGGCAAGAGTTAAATTCAACGCTTTTTCTTTCTCACTCCAGTTGTTTGCCTTTGATGCCGCCTCGAATTGCTTGAGATAGTTCGGCCATGACGTTTTACCATCGAATGTTGGCAGTTTCACTCGGCTGTTAATATCGTTTTCCCTTTTCGGTTTCAACTCTACTTTCTCTGCCAGTTCGTCGTTGTTCGGGGCTTGCCTAGTTGTAATATCCGGGTTAATACTCGTCTTCCTTTAGATTTCTTTGATTTTTTCTTCCATTTCTTGCCCCATTCTTTTAATCTTTTCTTCCACGGCAGAAATTTCATTTTTTATATCCGTCGAAATTTTATTTTCCATATCTGATTTTAGGGACGAAATTTTATCTTCAACTTTATTTTCGACAGCGGCAATATCATTTTTTATTGACAAAATATTGGCGGAAATATCGTCCTTTATAGTAGAAATCTTCTCGTCCATGGAGGAAATGTTAGTAGAAATATCATTCTTCATGGTAGAAATCTTCTCGTCCATAGAGGAAATGTTAGCAGAAATTGACGAGATTAGGGTGGATGACTCGTCATTGAATGAAAATGTTTCTGGATCCAAGTCTTCACTTTCCAGCGCGTTTCCAACTCGCGATTTTCTAATTCTGCTTTTAGCTCTGTCACTTTCAGGTCACATAGTCTCTTAGCCATTTTTGAGTAATTATTTATTTATATTACCCCACACCTGACACCAATGTAACGTTTATTCTAATTTATATTTACAAATAATTTATATTTACAGATTTATATTCAAATACAGTCCTTATTTAATAATTTATATATCACACTAAACACACACTAACTAATTTATATGAGAGTCACTTTATCGAGGCGCGATTGCTTTCTTTCAGTATCAACACTAACTGACTAACTAACTCCACTGCGATGCTCGTCGCCTATTTATACTCGCACATATGTAGTTCTAGAAATCTCTCGAATTCGAAGTTCTGGTGGATGCGCTGGGTTTTTCTAGATGTTACGTATTCCAGATCATTCTCGATAATAAGGCGGAGGAGCCATAGTCGTATCATATGGAATTTCACTGGGGGCACTAATTGAGCACATTAATGCAGTAGCTCGCGTAACAATAATTTTGATTGTACAAGACTAAAGTATGTTATTTTGAGTATCTGTAGATTTGCCGTTCTGTATAGTTGTCTAAATACAAAGCACAAGCAACTTAATTTTGAGACTAGGTCGTCTATATGTTCTTCCCATTTTAATTTTTGATCAATAGTTAGTCCCAGGTATTTGAAATATTTTACTTGTTCCATTGAACTACTATTTAGCTTTATTAAAGGACATTGGTCTTGTCTTGAGTTTTTTGTTTTAAAAACCATAAATACTGTTTTACTTTGATTTACTAATAATCCACCAGGTTGAGAATGCCTGTACAGTAGTATTAGCAATATCAGCTGATTGCAGTAGGTCTATCTGACTTGTATTATCTGCGTAAGTAATCATTTGTTGTGGTGTATTACAAAAGTATACAGAATCGCTGACAAACAATATAAATAGTAGTGGAGCCAAGGTCGATCCCTGTGGAACACCCATAGTTACCAGTGCAGGGTTAGATTTAGTTTGATGAACATCGACTACTTGATGCCTATTGTAAAGGTATGATATGATCCAGTCACCTGCAACCCCTCTGATGCCCATTCGATCTAGTTTCCCTACAAGCAGATTGTTTATTCTTATTATCGCACATAAAGAAAAACTCACGTTCACTTAATACTTTTAATTTATTTCAATAGCAAACAATATGATATGAAAATGAAAATGAAATGTGAAGTTCGATATGCATCTCATGCTGTCGGCATGACTTCTGTCGAGATAATGCCGGTTTGTGGCGCCAATTAGCCGCGTAATCGGTAAGCTTAAAAACAACAAAAAACAATGTCTCTCCAACGAACAAAAAACAGTGTTATAAAATCAATTGAAAGTCTTTTGAAGTCTTAACATTCCGCCCACCTTGAAAGGATACCTTTCAACTGTTGTTCGATGGGAAGAGCACATAACTTATTAGCTACGCGTCGAAATACACCCTCATTTGTTTTAACTTCGGCCACTCGGATGACTCCATCTGCTCCCGGAAACACACTGGATACTCTTCCTAACGCCCAGAATAATGGAGGAAGGTTCTCGTCCTTTATAAGTACTAAAGATCCGATTTGGATTCCACTCGGAGTGTTTTTCTTCCACTTGGTACGTCCTTGGAGTTGAGACAAATATTCTTTGTGCCATCTTTTCCAAAATGATTGGACAGCACATTGAATCTGTTGATACTGGTTCAATCGGTTCGAAGCAATTCTAGTGACGTCGCTTTCAGGAAGTGCAATTAAGGATCGTCCGATTAACAAATGGGAAGGTGTGAGGGGAGTGAGATCTTCAGGATCATCGGATAAAGGACACAGAGGTCGAGCATTTAAGATACTTTCTATCTGAATTAATATCTTATTAAAATTTTCAAATGTCAAAACCGTGTCTCCAATGACTCTTTGAATGTGAAATTTAACGCCTTTTATCCCAGCTTCCCATATTCCACCAAATGTGGGTGACCTCGCTGGGATAAAATGCCAATTAATCTTATCTTTTGTTAGGTGATCAGATATCACATCGCAATTAGATCTTAGGAACTCATACAGTTCCTTTATTTTTCGGTTAGCTCCGGTGAAATTCGTTCCGTTATCAGAATATATATTGAGGGGCTTCTCTCTACGGCCTATGAAACGTTTAAGTGCTAATAGGAAAGCGTCTGTCGACAGTCCGGTAACTAGTTCTAAGTGAATGGCCTTACTACTCAAACAAATAAATAAGCAAATATAGCATTTGGACACCTTACTCCCTCGTCCCTGTCGGTCTTTTATTAGATAAGGTCCACCGTAATCTACTCCTACGTTTGAAAAAGGTGATGATTCGTTCACCCTAACATCGGGAAGGTTGCCCATTAGATAAGTTGGTATTTTTGGTTTTGCTTTAAAACATTTTACACAACGTTTAATAATCTTTTTACAGGTATTTTTTCCAGAAATCGGCCAAAAGGTTTCACGCACGGAAAAAAGTAACATTTGTGCACCACAATGCATTAATTTTTCGTGTTCATAGCGTATTATTAAATCTGTAAAATGATGCGACTTTGGCAAAATAATGGGATGCTTTTTGTCAAAGGAAACCTCAGAATTGATTAACCGGCCACCTACTCGAATAATATCATTATGAAGAAATGGAGATAGCGGTAAGATTTCACTTTTATTAGAGATATCTTTATTATTTAGTAAAGAACTATATTCACGGGGAAAGCATACAACTTGTACTGCTTTTACTAATAATAAAAGGGTGTTAAAATTAGTGATTGAAACGAAACGAAATTTGGCTGGACTTGCAGTACCCACTTTATTAATATAATAGTAGTTGTAGTGGTGTATACTCAAATTCCTAAAATACATACAATAATATAACTAATTTTATAGAATTCAAATAAAATATTACTTACGGTTGCCTCTATCGTTTCAATCTTTCCAATTATGAATTTCAACTGACATCCTGTCAAATCTTAGTTAGAACTTAGATTTACACTTCTTTGATAGAGACAACTTAAAGTCTTACAATCTAAGTTAACGTACTATATCTACTATGAAATAATATAAAACAATAAAGTAACATTTGTATTTAAAACATTCAGTTAGAATAGCGCTAACTTTTACATCGCTAGAACCTCGGCTAGAACTGCTTCCGTAATCATATTCATTCGTCGCGCTGTTGCAAGATGTCTTTTCGATATGAATTAATGAATTATGAGGTTCATTGCATTTTATACATTTTTTGAATTTACATTCCCGTGTTTGGTGATTAGAATTAAAACAGTTAAAACAGAATTGTCTCCATTTTATTTCTTGTATACGTTCCGATATCGATAATTTTAGAAAATCTTCGCATGTATACATGGTGTGTTCTTTATTACAAAAGATTTTAATGATAATAAATGCTCTGATACCGAATCGTACAGTTCTCGTAATTCTATATGTGATTCTTTCGTTATCTCGGGTTTTTCAAAAATTGTCTTTATGTGATTATGTATCATAAGTGGCTTGTTTTCATATCTTCCTATTAATACTGACCAAGCTTCTGAATAATTTGTCGCGGTTGTATCAAGTTTAGCAATTATTTTCAAAGGTTCATCGCTTAGTGAACTTTTTAAATAGTAAAATTTTTGAATAGGTGATAAAGATTCATTTGTATCGACAAGAGCAAGAAACGTGTCTCTAAACTCGAGCCACCCTGTATATTTTCCTGTAAAAGTTGGTAGTTTTATTGTTGGGAGCTTTAAATGGCTACCTGACCTTGATCTAGAACTAGCTACCGAAACGTTATCCTCATCAATATTTTTGACGGATACATCTTTATAAAACGTTTCGATTAAATTTTCAGCCTGAGCAGTTAAACTGAAAAAGTTAGTTTCAAAATCTAAACAATATGACTCTGTATCTTCCTCTGGGAATAACAGTGTTATATCAGCTTGAACATCTTGAAATTTATCATAACAGCCCTGTATTCTTTGTAATCTAATATTTAGTTCTTTGACAATATTATTTTCAAGATTAGGGGAAGATGGGGCAAAGTGGTCACCTTAACAAAGCCTTCCTATAAATATTTTTTTAGTAACTGAGAGAGTATTTTGGATGACTGAAGTCTCTTCTTCCATGATTTAGCTGTTGTTTCCCGACATATCCAGTGATTCTAGACCAGAACTATGAATTGATAGAGGAAAAAGTGAGTTGATGCAAAATATCCACTTTGCCCCATATATGGGGCAAAGAGGATACGTATATCGGGGCAAAGTGGAAAGTAATTACCAGATGAAAGAAAACACTATTGATTTAATGAAATAAATCAGTCTCCACAACCAGGGTCCTCTAGAGTTAGATCCCCGTCTCCTATAGTCCATTCAGTACTAAAAGGGACTTGGTACTGACTTGCTGCCTTTTTTGCACTGAGTATATTATTTCTGACATCCTGTATAGCTGCTATCATACTGTCTTCTGACCAAGATTGTTGCTGAGTTTTACGTATATATTTACGCACTATTAAGAAAATTTATTCTGGAAAAAAAATTCAACTTAATTTTTCTATAGGGGCAAAGTGGACCACTTTGCCCCATAATAGGAAATCCACTTTGCCCCAATACGTATCGAAGCAGTATTTTAAAAGTAATAAAAAAATTAGCTTGTTTTGTTTGATTGCTTATATGTACGTCTCAGATATATATAAAATGTCATTCTAACCTTATATGATACCGAACAAACAATTTGTATTTTCAGCTAAACTGCTACTTTACTCACCAATGAATATTACAAGCACGTGGTTCAAAACTTTTCACCTTACGAAAAAATTGCGTGAAGTCTTGACCGTGGTTAAATGCAGACTAAGTTAGCTGTACATACGTAAGGGAAATGATATACTCGAAGACACCTATAGATGTCGTAACCATGTTGGAAATATCATATAAAATCACTTTGCCCCGAGGGGCCACTTTGCCCTAGCTTCCTTAAATCTAAACCTTAAAAAAAAGTTTCAAATCGTGAAATCTGAGCCTTTATTTGACCACGTTTGGTCTTCAATTGCGTTAGATCTATCTGATCAGTCGGCATTATTGATTATTATCAGTTAATCAATCTTATTCAAACAGCAAATGACAAATTTATTACTCGAAATAGAAATCACTATTATAAGCTCTACGAATTAGGATATAAAAATTAGAAAATAGGGATTAAAATTGGAACGACTCACGTGTTTCCAACAAGCTTCGTCTCGAATGATAACGTTTCTTCTCCACCTATCTGGCTTTGAATATCGATAGAAAGTAGAAACCAATGCCTCTCTGGCTATACTTCTTCTTCGTACATGGAACACATCTCGGCTTTAAGGACCATAATGTTTATTCTTATTATCGCACATAAATAAAAACTCACGTTCACTTAATACTTTTAATTTCTTTCAATAGCAAACATAATATGATATGAAAATAAAAATGAAATGTGAAGTTCGATATGCATTTCATGCTGTCGGCATGACTCTTGTCGAGATAATGCCGGTTTGTGGCGCCAATTAGCCGCGTAATCGGTAAGCTTAAAACAGAAAACAATGTCTCTCTAACGAACAAAAAACAGTCTTGTCAAATCAATTGAAAGTCTTTCAAAGTCTTAACACAGATTGTGATCAACTGTATCAAACGCCCTGGTCAGGTCAAAGTAAATGGCAATTGGACATAATTTTTTATTATGATTTTCAATTATATCACTACACATTTGATCAATGGCTGTTGATGTTGATTTCTGTTGTCTAAAACCGTGTTGACAACTTGGTAATAGGTCATATTTTTTTGTAAAATCATTTAGTCGTGTATAGTAACAGTAATCAATAATTTTTGCAAGTTGAAACTGTAAGCTTATGTTTCTGTAGTTTTTTTACATCATGTTGAGATCCTTTATGTTTAAAAATAGGAATAGATTTTGAAGTTTTTAATTTTTCGGGATATGTCCCTGTACTGAAAGATTGATTAATTATGTAGCACAGAGGTACACATAGTAAATCACTTGCTACACTTAGTGGCTTTCCATTTATTTCATCAATTCCAGGTGTCGACTTTTTTGTTACCTTATTAATCGTGTTTTGTATTTCGTCCGGAGTTACTGGATAAAGAAAGAAAGTAGCCTGCTCTATTGGTGGTAGTTTAATATTTTTACTTGTAGAAGGTTTCTCGAT
>CAJUYG010004908.1:0-15312 GCA_910591675.1 Galerucella calmariensis | reverse complement strand
AAACTGTGTTTTTTTTGAGCGAAAACGTTGGTAAAAGTCGATCTCATATTTTTCGAAACAGACTGTTCTTTTCCTATACACTTTTGGTCTTTTAATATAAATAAATTCTTCATCAGACAAACTTGAACTAGAGCTAGAGGTTTGAACATTATTCATATTATATGATCAACGACTAAACTAACACAAAACTAGCAAACATCATAGTCATATTGTAGTTAAATGACACTTTAGAGAGATAAAGTCGAGAAATCGACACTTTAACCTTGAAGGATACTTTGAGTTTAAATCACACTTTAAATTGGTTATGAAATCAATAATAATTATTAAAGTATCCTTTAAACTTGAAGTATCCTTTATGTTTTATTATGAAATCGGCCGTAATCTATACTACTATATTTTTATAGTTAATATCACCACAACGCACAATCGATTAGTCAAATAACACAATCAATATCGCCGATTGAACACCTCCAAACAATGAAGCAAAAAAAAATGGCGTTGTGAATTTTTAGAACAGATTACAAGTGATTTTGAGCATGTTTTGACGTTTTGATCACGTTTTGATTAAGTTAGGTTAGGCTAGCCGTCACCGTTATTGTGCATGGTTGCCAAGGATGTGGTTTGTGAAAAAAGTATATATTCATGGTATGATTTTTATACATTATAATCTTTTTACTTGTATAATTCCTTTAATGTTAATAAAATTGATTTAAAACAAGTAATTATCGATATTTGTATCTGTATAACTATCACACTTAAAAAATACTTATAAAATATTTAACCTATAATAGTAAGTTGAAGGAAATATTATGCAAATTGACAACCCTGTTGACAAATTTCGCGGAGCGGCCCGAACGTAGTCGACATAAGACGATGGGCATTCAAATGGGTATGTCCACCCATATCTCTCCTTTTTTTTACTGTTCTCTGTCAAGCTTTCGTATTTGTTCTCTTTATAATCTGTTCCGTTTATGTGAAGTCGGTTACAGAGCGGTTATACCCCCACCAAAGAAATTTTAAAGGTTTTTATCGTTCATGATCTCTCGCGAGAATCAACCGGTTAACCGGATAGAATTAACTTCACAACAATAATAAATGAAGATAACCTCGATAAAAAGTGACGAGTTACAAAGTTTCTTATGGTTTTATTGTTCCTATTGTTTGGAAAATGTTTTTTTCAGTTTTAACTATAATTGACGAACTTTTTGGTACTAGCCTTCTCGTAGTTATGTCATCACAAGTAACGTTGCATAGTTCAGTTAGGCTACGAGTTTCGGATGATTATTTTCACCCTAGGGTGAATCATATGGATTGATTGAGCAAATATAATGAAACGGTGTTTTTTCAGATTTTTAGAATGTGAATAAACACTCTTTCGCAGTTACTAGCTCCGTGGATATTATACATAAAATAATGAATTATCTTTGATATTATACTGAAATTTCAATCAAATTTCTTCTAATTTTCAAATGTTACTCCCGTCAATTAAATCTCTATAACCGCCAGTAACTGAACTCCTAGGTGCGAGAGCTTAAAGAGATCCTGTTTAATAACTCATTGCGTCACAAATTATGTCAATAACATACTCCTCTATTACCATTCTATTGCAAAAACCCAGTGGGAACTGAATAACAGTTCCCGTTATATCAACGGGATCTCGCGAAAAATACCAATAATGTATCGAAAACCGACAGAGTACTTGTCAGTCATACAACGGAGTAAACGCTTCTCGTGGTGCGTTTGTGAATTATTTTAAATTTTTGTTTCAAATTTGGCTAGTAGTGGAAAAAATTGTATATGTTTACACCATGGTGTTGTAGATATTTATAAACCTCGCACCCCATTCCGCTCGGTTATTAAAAATAGTCTTTACCATTTCTCATTCTTATGACTTCGTTATTATGATTATGGTTGATTTTATATGAATACGAGCTACAGTAAGCAAAAATATCACTGTCGCCTCAAAGTAGTTTGAGTTTGGAAAAAAAAGTCGACCGGAACCATATCAGGGCAATACGGAGGTGGTTCGATGAGTTTTGATAAGTTTAAGGTCACAAATTCGTTCACAATGATAACACTGTGTGCTGGTGCGATATTGTGCAACACTCCTCATGACTTTCCTTCAGGCAAATCTAATCTTTTTCGACAAGTTTGCTCCCTCAAACGCTACATCACGTTTTTGGAGTCTTAGAGTAGGTACCTTTTAGACAGTTTCGCTCCAGATCAACTTCTGCAAAGTTTTGGCTTTTAGTTAATATTTCCTGTCCGTGGAAAATATCATTTGGATCATTCCGGGGAAAGCAAATTATCCGATTTAAAAAATTAACAAAATTTTCAATCGAAAAAGTTTTTGTTTGATTTCGGCTCGCCCAATATTTCATTTGCATACAGACAGCTGAAATAAAGTTGAGAACTTCCAAAGAGAACTTTAGATTAATTAATTAATTTTTCATTTGCCTTAGGCATATCGAGGTTTATTCTCTGCATTATAGTATTAATTTAAATTTGCTTTTGACACATTTCAATGATTCAATTCCCTCTATAAACCTCCCAATTGACAACAAAATCTAAACTTTTTACGAAGATCGACTTTCCTTGTTTAGTCCACTTCGGTTAAATATTGTTTAAAATGCTTTCATGGCGATTCCATAATCCAATGAATGGAGTGAAATTTTCATGATATTGAAAAATAATTCAAAAATGCTTAAATCGACTGCAAATTGTTAAGAAGGTTGTTGATTGCTCGATAATATAAGTTTGGTTTTGTGGTAATTAGCCGTAACTAGTTATAAGCAATTATTAGGTAAACAATAAAATTGATCAAAAAGTTTACATAACATTTGAATTTTACAACATAAAATACATGAGACCATGCAAACATTTTTGCTAATTAATTTTTTCTCGTTAATTTCGAAGATAGTCATGTTTCAGGTACCAAAATTAGAAATTGTGCATCAAATTTCAAATAAGTGACATAAAAATTTCAAATAAGTGACATAAAATACAGAACAGTATGTTCCCTTTAAACCGATTTTCCATTTGACAGTCAGTTGACAGCTGTCAAGTGTTGAGATTGAACATTAGACATTCGTTTAGCATTAACGTGATGCGGAAGAAGGTAATTTATTGGATGTTACTTTTTTTTTAAATGACTCATTTGAAAGCTATGAATAATTGCTATAAATTCAATCCACCTACAATTGCGTCAGAAAAAAACTGTTTGAAATATTTCAGGTTAAAACATGCAATGATAATAAATAGTAGATAAATTTCAAATGGTCATATTTTGTTTAAAACGTATCATAGAAAATAAAATTATTGGGAAATCCAGCGGCTTAAAATTGAATGCCCACCCTTTGGCTTCATTTTTTCCACAACGGGCGAAAAAGTAGAATGTTTTTTCTTGCCAATTTTCAAAACTTCGCCGTTTCTTCATTTCCAATAGGGCGTGAACATATTGAGGATCATTGGGGGCTCTGTATCTGTATCTAAGAATTTGAAGGGTTGGTGACCCCCACAACACTTAGGCCACAATTGGCCCATTGTGCATCCCTCTGAGGTTCAGACTTCCTTCTGGCTCGTCATCCAGCCTAGTTGTTTGAAGTAGGCGATAACGTCGCCGGAAGTAAGCTCCCTCATGCTGGCTTGTGTTAGCCTGTACTCGCCGAATACAGAAAACCTAAATTGAGAAAGTGTCGGACATTCACAAAGAGTGTGTTCGACAGTCTCATCTTCCTGTTCACATCCCCTACAGAGTGAAGTGTCAGACAGACCCAGTCTGTAGAGGTGTCTTCGTAGGTCGCAGTGACCGGTCAGAATACCCGTGGCTGTCGGTTTTGTCTGTTCATAGTCACGTATTTTTTGGCTACTTTGCTGTCCGGATACTGCAGCAGTTCCTTGGCAAGCTTGCAACCTTCTGCATCGTCTTATCTACCCTCAAACTTATCAAGAGAGTGTTCCTTCATTAGGTCAATCATAGCCGACGCCGACAGACCAATGAAAGTGCCAGGTCCCAAGAGTTTTTGGGAGGCTGCTTCCCTGGCTAGTGAGTGGGCAATGTGGTTACCTTTCGATTTACTGTGGCCCTTGATCCAGCCTAGAGTGACTTCGTTGTTGCTACAGGCTTCGATCAGGGACAGGTGACACTCCAGTATAATAGGCCTGATGTGATACGTGGTCTGACTGTTAGTGCATGTCTACTATCCGTAAGGATGTGAATTTTAATACCTGTGGTGTTTCTTTTCTTAATCTCTTTTGCGGCGATGTAGATAGCAGTGAGCTCTGTTTGAGCAACGCTGACATTACAGCCCATCGCCCATTTGATGTTCAGATTCGGAGATCTGGAATAAATTCCACATCCTGAGCCCATATTGGTTTTAGAGCCATCCGTGAAGATGCGGATTGCGCCTTCTTCTGATGTGTATTGTGTGTTATATTTGATGATTACCTTGTAGGGCCGGTGAAAGGAATATTGTGGTAGGATTGCGTCCGTATTTGCCTGCAGCAGTAGGACTTCATTGAGTGCCTCACGCCATAGGTGCCTCAATCTACCAGATCCCACGTCATGTTGTATACCGGTAGAGCGTAAGCGTGTCATGGTCATCAAAATAACCTCCTTGATGTGTATGTAAAGGGGAGTGAGACCAAGGATCACCTCCATCGCTCTGGTGGGTGTGGTTCTCATGCCTCCTGTTGTATTGAGGCATGCTGTTCTCTGAATTTGATCCAGTTTACGGACGACTGTCAGCTGGTTTGCTTTAACTTCCCAGGCAATCGCGCCGTACGTTAGCGTAGGTCTGATGATGGCAGTGTAGATCCAGGCAGTAACCCAGGGTGACATTCCTCAGGTACGGTGGTTAATGTAGGTACCACTTTTCACAATAGGATTTTCTTCCAACAATCCTTGCTGAATGGCAACCATTTTTTTGGCTGGAAACAAAATACAATAATATCACAAAATAGTTAATTTGTTCATAATATTTTTTTGGTATATGTTAACTTTTATGGATCTTAAATTGTTAGTAATTTGTGCCCTATCAATTTTCCCTATTATTTTTTTTCACTCTCCATTCTCCATTAGTTCACACTAGGCTTCAATTGAGCCTATATGCTTTTTTAAATCAACAGATGTTTCGTGAAATTTGAAAAATCGCTTGATAATTAGGACTTTTTGGGTGGAACTCAAGATTCTCCATGCCCAATATCTCGAAAGGGGCGTATCATGGAAACCTGGCCGTTGCAAGAACTGGCAAATTTTACAATAGGTAGGTTTATTATGATATCTTTTTGACCCCCACACTTCCCAAGTTGTATTATTGGATTTGACACACCCTTCCCAACTGAATTTAATTCACTTTGAGTGGCTGCCATTATTTTCAAATGAATTTACCTCCTTGACTGGATTATCAGTGAAATTTCCATAATTCTTTGGATTTCCCTTCAAATTCTCAAGCTTATTTTTATTATAATTCAATTTAACTCAATTGAATGCAAAAATAAATGGAATAAAAGTGACACATTTCCAAAACACAATAAAACTAATATAACTTTTTTATCAAAGAATCTAAATTCTTCGAATTTTCCATAATTTTCCTCTTAATAGAATAAAGACAAGAGATCAATTCAATAGAAGACATCGAATGTATTGAATCGACTCAGTGAATAGCTCATTAGAGTCTTGGTATGATATTGTCTACGCTAGAGAAGGATGGATACAGAAAGGGAACGGGTGCACACCTAAATTGAAACGAGACTGGAATTCCCGTGGTGAGAGAAGGAAACAGGATCGTAATCAAGAAATCCTAAAAAGTTGCCCATAAGAGTTTTTTATATTCCATTAAATTGATGAATGAATCAGGTAGGATGTATACTAAATTCGGTTTATTGTGCCCCTTCTGTACTTAGTAAGGTCTACCTAATACTTTTCATTTTATTAGGTGCAGGATCTCAGGCACAAGTGTGGGAGAGGGTAGCATTCTGTCAATAAGTGCAGTTATGCGGCACTCGGCTTGCACACTCACACTCATGAGACAATAGCACTTGCTACTATTACCAAATAAACTAATCTTCAGTAAGAACGGACTCTTCAGAGGTGGAGGTACACCCATCTGGTACTTAACTTCACTAAAGGTACTCGATTCCACAAGGGTCCAATCTAAGCTAGTATGGGATTTTCTTTTAAGGTCACGGTAGCATAAGTAACTGGGCAACAATAATTGGAACCATTTCTGTGGCGTTGCATAACACTAAACATGCATGGCCACAATAAAGTAGTGACACAAAAATCTTCAAAATGGTTAGAATGGTAATCACACCAGAACAAAGATTGGTTGAACAGTTCATAAGATGACATTCGCCATACACAGTTGTCTCAACAGGCACACAAACCTGATAGGGTTTACAGAGGACGCCATGTGCAGCATCTCACCCAATATAACTATTTTTGGTGCTAATTTTGGACGTAACTCAATCCTTAAATATAGCTTGTGTCTTTTATATTCTTTCTTTTGTCTAGAAATACTCGTCAATAATGATCCAACGATTTTAGTCTCTTGTGGTGACGCAGGGATCGAACAAGTGTGGAAAGAACCATATTATGTCACTATCTTTCTTGGTATTCAAAATTTCCATTTATGTGCACTGTGCAGGTACTACTGAATGTAACTCGATTACGGACCTGCTAGGCAGCGTGTTCTGTTCCCGACACCTTCCAAGATTAATCTATTGTCACTTATATCACATTGTTGTCGGACAATCAGAGGGAATGTCATTCTTAAGTAGATTTTCTTTGAAGATATTTTATTAAAAAGGTGTTTACAAGCACTTTTCTCCCAATATTTGTTCATTCTGCTAATGTATTCTGAGCTTTGCATAAACTTGTCTGTCACTGTAACAGAAAAATATTCCAAGGAAGCTTTTTGAGAGGAAAAATTAATGTCTGTAGCTTCACAGTAGTTACATAAGCGTGGTAATCGTTTCATTTCATTATAATGAGAGCAGTAAATTATTGTTTTCGTACTGCAACGCTACTGGAATGATGTTTCTGTATCTTCATCTGTAAAAATTTTTGCTATGTAAAACATATTTTATTATTTTTGAAAAATATACTACTAAATCATTAATTTGGATTTAGAAGTGAGTTCGCATCAATCAAACTAGTTAATCCGGAAACTGAGAAAATAAACAAGAAAAGGGAAGATATTGTGCTGCATCTTTCTCAGATGTCATGCAGGTGTTTGACAAGGTTTGGCACGATTATTTTTTATTTGAAATTTAAATATCCTCACCTACCAATTATTACCAAATCCTTCACTCCTACCTCAAGGATCGCTATTTTCTAGTTAAGAACCTTGATGAATAAACACCATTGTTCAAAATCTACACAAATAGCAATGAGCATCACACAAATATCCTATTTTATCATCAAATACACTATAGCTTCACCTCAATAAGATGGGAAAAATGGTTGAAGAAATGTAGCTCTCCAAGCAAGTCTGCTCAGGTAACTCTCGCCAACCGTAAAGGCGAATGTCCTGAACTCACTCTGAACAATCAAACTCTACCACAACGGGACGATGCCAAAAATCCAGACCTGCACCTGGATAAGTGCCCAGCCTGGATGGAACACATCTTCATCAAGCACAATCAATTTATACTGGCTGTAAGGCAGAAAATTACAATTATCCATACAAAATAAGGTACTGATCTACAAAGAAATCCTCAAGTTAAGAATTGATGTAGAGGCTCCATGGGTATGCGCATTATTTTGGTAAAGCCCGTGATCTTCAAGTGGAATCGGTCAAAGTGAGAATAACTTATCCATAAGCTATAAAAGTAGATAAAAACATCATCCAACCTCATGGTTCAACCAGAAGACTTAACCGTAATGATCCATACGACCTAGATCGAGTGTATTCCCAATAGGCAAAACTAGTTATTCTAGATTTTAATCACTGGACTTTTGTCGAGCATGTCAACTGAATTATCACAAAATTTGCTTGTTATAATTATTTTATAAGATTGTAAATGAATAGGGAGTTGAAAAAAATCATAGAAAGTTGATGGAAAGCCTGATTATTTTCAGCTGTAATAAATCATGTTCATGAGAAATTTCTGAATATCATGCATGGGCCTTGGGAACAGCTTTGATGTATTTTTATTGTAAAAATGCATAATAGTAGTTTGTGCAACTAGTGTGGATATGATGGCCATATCGCACGAGAACGAAGTTTGAGCACGACGCCGTAGGCGGAGTGCTCAATCGTTCGAGTGCGATATGGACAATCCACACGAGTCGAACAGTATATTTTTTCTACGACCCATTCAACAAAAAATCGAGAAAATAAACAATTGAATAAACTGTAAAATAGATATAACTTGAAATTAAAAATTTTCAACAATTTTATTCATAATCGTACCAATTCAATTTTATGTCTTCACCAATTTCTTGTTATAAGTAGATGTTGCCAGTCGGACTCCCGCCCGACGGGTACCGTACCTTTGTCTATAATAATGAATATTCTGCTAAATATCTCAAGCGTCTACCTGTTGTCGTTAGCAATATCAAGCAGAATAATTATTAAAAGATAAAATTAACAATTAAAAAAAACGTCTTCACGGTAAATGGAACGCGGGTCTACCGCGTGAGAGTCTGGTATGTTTACCACTCAACTATCAGGGTTTGAACTAGTTAAACGTCAGAAGTATTGAATAGTTTCATAAGAGCTGATGTCCATTGATAGTCCCTCAAATACCCAATTTTATAGTTGGAATAATACCCTTCTTGGTGTGCGTCATCGATTGTTAATGTCCTTCTAACACATTACGTAGGAAGAAATGGAAAAAAGGCAGGTCTGTGATTGATCCTAATCAAAATATCACAATAATGATCCGTTTGAATGTATTACAAACATCAACCCTAATCTTTGACTTACAAAAATTTTATTGGTTGATGTTTGGATTACGCAAAAGCTCAACCTATCAATCGAGAGCTTGAAATACTATGAAGGCGTTACTTTCGTAGCGGCAATGTATCTTACGACTTTCTCTACTGTCACCCTGACAGTTCTCGACAGGTCTGTACTTTGGTGTTTACGGTCAATTATTATTTATGAAAAGTGAATATTAATCTTATTGTTTTATTTATTTAAATAATACAAAAATATGCATGGATACACGGAAAAACATCAGTATTTTGAATTATTATAATAGTTTGTAATTCGAAAGAGCAAGATAACTAAAATGGCCTTGCAGATATACCAGCCCCCTTTAACTGGAGTAGAACTCAATGTCCTTCGTGGCACAAAGTCAGGGAAGTAGTTGCTGCTTCTTAGTGAACGGTCTTTGTTCTTTTATTTTGAAAACATTATAATAGTATTGTACTATTACCCTTGACATCTATAACACGCTTAACTAAAATGTCAATTTATTTGCAGGAAACTGTTAATAAAATGAATGAATTTTCAACTACTAGGTATCGAATAGGTAATATTTTAAGAAATACAAAAGGAAATTCGCGTTTCGTGTAAAGTTTCCAGAGACTTTTCATTGGTTAAAGGTATATCGACGAACAAGTTTGGAAGTGGTATCAGAATAATTGCGTTCTAACTACACGATAAATTAAAAACAACTTCCGGAAGTTTTACACTTTCGTGTTACTAACGATAAATTTTTCTTTGTGGACCGCATGAAGTTTCGTTATAAGTGTCACGAAAGTGCGATCAAACTGTTCATTTTTTTCACGTCGCTCATTAATTCTTCGAGCTGTACGACAATTTTTCCCTTCTCTACAATCCGATATTCCAACTTAAAGTTAAGAAGAAATGTTTTAATAAACTACTCCTACATTTTTTCACGTGTCAGACGATGAAGCTCCAATTAGTTTCCGTCATCCAGTCTCGACTAAACATAATTCATAGTTTCTCGTCGGATTTGCATTTGTAATTGACGAAAATTGGACAGTGTAACTCATAAAATTCAAATTAGACTCACAAAAAAAAATGATGGCGAAGCAAAACATTTCTGCAAAATACCCGCATCTGCATAATGTCACCTCCAGTGAATTAAAATGATATTAATTTTCCGCTGACGTCGTTAAGATCTTTCTTGGAGCCTAGTGGCTATTAGAGGTACAATTAGTGCGGTAGTATTTTATTCATTCCTACCTTTTTTATCCTCTCACAACTAATTACCTACCGGATGAAAATTGGAATAAAACAAATATTATTTCATCTAATTAACAACCTTAGATTGTTTAAGGGCCGGTTACAAACATTTTTTCATACTCCACCGTGTTACAAAGACATTATAAACTCCAGCTCTTTGATAAAAATGGAGTAATTGCAGAACTAATGGAAGAATTATACCAATTAAAAAAAAGGAGTCTGCGAAAACTATAGAGGGTTTTCACTGCTCGATGTTGTATATAAGATATTTTCCAAAACTATAAAAAACTCTTGATCACCACTAAGAAGTGCAAGATGGGCATTACCAGTTATCTATACGATATCAACAACTCTACTTAACTTCTCATTAAAAAACACTGACCTTATAGATAAACAATTTACATATTCTTTGGTGGTAGAGTAGTAAGCACACCAGACTCTCACGCGGTAAACCCGGGTTCGATTCCCCGCGAGGAATTTTTTTTTATTGTTAATTTTATTTTTGAATAATCATTCTGCTTGATATTAATAACGACAACAGGTAGACGTTTGAAATATTTAGCAGAATATTCATTATTATAGATAATGGTACGGTACCCTGCATGAGGGAGACCGACTGGCAACATCTACTTATAACAGCATCGTATATTTGAAAAAGGAAACCGTAGCATTATACAAATTGGACATTCAAGAACTGTACGTTTACCACAAAATTAGTGGAAACATAAAATTGAATTGTTAAATTTTCAATTTGAAGTTATGTTACAGTTTAAAGAAATTTTTATTTTCTAGATTTTTTCCTAAGTGGGTCGTAGAAAAAATATGCTGCTCGACTCGTGTGGATTGTCCATATCGCACTTGAACGATTGAGCACTCCGCCTACGGCGTCGTGCTCCATCTTCGTCCTAGTGCGATATGGCCATCATATCCACACTAGTTGCACAAACTACAATTTCTTTCAAAATATGCCCTTTTACATTTAAAAACTACCTGCCAAATGTCAAATCAATTTATCCATCCATTTTAAAGTTATCGAATTAAAACGTTCAAGTTTTCAAAATTTCAACACCCTGTATTTCGAAAAGTAGCTAGACCCCTTAATCGCGCAAAAAAAATTATGGAAATAATAGTAAAAATTTATCCGAACAAATTCAAGTAGATCACTAGCACTGCGAATACCAGCTTTGCATAGAATTTGAATATAGCATCGGTGGTTCAGTGGTTAGAATGCTCGTATTGCATGCGGGCGGCCCGGGTTCGAATCCGGGTAGGAGCATATTTATTATTATGAATCGCTGCTTCGTAAACGAGAGAGAGACTAAGGAGACACAAGCACGCAAAAGCAAGGCTCATAACGAAGCAATGTAACATAACGTAGCGTAACGTAACGCGTAACGGTTAGATCTTTTGCGTCGCGACCCCTGGTCGCTCAAACATAACCTGGCGTAAAGAACTAAAGTTCCAAAAAATTGAAAATAATTCACAAAATCGCCACGAGAAGCGTTTACCCCGTCATCTGACTGACACGTACACTATCAGTTTTCGATATATCATGAACGTACTCGTTATGTCATTTGTCATCTTTGGTTGAGCGCGAATTTTAAACTAATGGCATTTTTATTCAAATAATTATTTCTTGATAGGTAATTTCAAGCAGCAAATGTGTTGAAGACAATCTCCTGAGTATACGAAATTAAGTACAAGCACAAGTTTTTGCTGGACGACTATCTCTGGATTTGTCCATTATTGAGCTAGGTTGATAATAGAAAAATTCATTAACCACTAATAGAGAAATTAAACTCATAATAACCAATATCAAGTGCAGCGAATTAACGAAACCAATTATACGACCACATTCAAAAATGTTACAAAACCTGGGTTAAGTTTTACTTTGAGCACATGTGCAATTGAAGAAAAAACAAATTACAGCGGTATTGCGTCCACAACATAACAACTTGAGTGTAAAAGTCATACACCATAGCGTTCACAAACACATCACGAGAAGCGATCACCCCGTCGTCTGACTGACGAGTACACTGTCTGTTTCCATAGATTATGGAGCTATATAGCTATATAGCTATATTTCAAGCAGCAAATATGTTAAAGACAATCTCTTTGGTAAACAAGATTATATGGCACAAGCTTTTGTGAAACTACTATCCCTGAATTTTCAAAATATTTTAATTTGTCCATCATTGACCTAGTTTAATGATAGAAAAAATTATCAACCACTAATAGAAAAATTCAACTTCTCACTTGGCTAGACGACGCAACAATTGTCAACTTCGCAGCTTTTAGTGGAAAAATACATCTTCTGGCGACCGCAAATGCTGCTTATGGAATAATTATGTACATCAAATAATAAAAAAGCCCATTTTTTCCCGAAATATCGCGCCAAGAGACTTAAAGTTACCGACTTTAATATTTCAGCGGACTCGTCATTCTCAGCTGAAGACATCGATGTTAAAGAGATCATTGTAGTAGTAGGTAGTGATAATGTATCCAATGAAAATATTTTTTTGAATGGACTTATCGAAGATACAATAGTACCTAACCCCAATCTTAATTTTCTAACAAAAATTAAACTATGCTCAAAACAATATGCCAATATTAACTTAACAGAAAGTACAGAATAACCGTTACCTGCTTGATAGAGGTAGACTTTACTCTGGGTTCAAATAATAAAAAAAACAACAATATGATAAAAGGTTGGTTTAATATAATAAATTATTCAGGAGTGGCTGGATGATCACAACAGAAATTAAACTATCTAGAGTAGCAACGCTAAAAACTCCCTGAAGGTAGTTCCTATGTACCTATAGTGAAGTCTGAAGTTGACCTCGTGTTTCTCTAATAGGTTATGGCTGAATGTATAATAAAAGTTGAAAATTATAAATTATCCACTCGAACCTTAGGGGTGGGTGGATATAAACTATTACTAAATCAATACCTTGGTATGCATACGTTGGTTTACAAACTCTAGTGACTAGACTATTCTTAATACTCAATCTACCATCAAAATTGTAGGAACAAAAAAAAGAAAGATTGAACTTCCTCAGTAAGTCTGATTATATCCTCCAACACTGTCTACTCAAACTAGCGGATTCCTTAAGAAAGTAAAGTATGCAGGTTACCTGTTGTGAATCAAGTAGTAAGTGTCCCTACTAGAGGATCGATGTAGATGTTACCTCAGTTGGGTGGAAACCTTATTCTACAACTTGATCTTAAGGGCTACAGATGTAGGTAAAGGTGAGGGTATGGTTGTTCATTCACAGTAGTCCACCAAGGTAGAGATGGATAAAGGTGGTTTGGTAACAGCACAGATGAAGAACAGAAAAGATAAAAACTAAGTATACGAGTAAGAGACCTGAAAGGAAATTTGGTAAGTACTTTGCTTAATAAATGTTAAGAGGATTGAGTATCCTAGTACTGATAACTAAACTCACCGTAGATGTCAGGTGGCCTCAAAGTGGTTTTGTCTACCAATATGAAGACAGGATCTTAAGAAGAGCCGAAAATTTAATATCCACTAATACAGAGTGGTAGAGTTCCAGCAGGATCACTCTAATAAAATTTACACTCACTTAATAAGTATTTTTTTCCAAAATCAGCCAAACGGCTATTCCATGTGGTCTTTCAACAATCTCACAAGGACCAAAAAAAACTAAAATCCTGTCTACGTATCAATGATGGTCTTCCAAAAAAAAAGGTTTGTTCTTTTATTTAACTATTTATTAGCAAAGCACTTAAACAAGGATAACCTCTGATGACAGAACTTGTACGGAGGAAACTATTAATTAATAACACAGGTCAATGATCTTTTCTCAGTAGATCTATGAGTGGAAGGGTTAACTTATGATTTATAATCACATTAAGATGATTGATTTCCAGGATTGACAGATGTGACAAGATTGTCATCAGCCCAATTTGGTACACTATGTAAACAAAACAGCCTTTAGGCTTTTCAACTTATCAAATTAATATCCTGATCTGGTGATCATCATATTTGATTAAAATAAGTAAAAATAGATATAAATGGATGGATTTCTTATTTTTAGGTACCCTTCAGGGAGATGTGTAAAAAGAGTAAAAGGATTCATGAGACCTTAATTGTTCTAGTCATAAAACAGACGGTATGCACAAAGCTCATCTTTGGATGTTCGAAAAAGAGATCCGAATAATCCTTTGTCCCGTAACACATAAAAAGGCGGAAGTCAACGAAAATTATTGTGTCCTTGTTCTTAGTCCTCATATAAAAATATACAATATAACTATTTGAATAAATGTATATGAAGACATTATTCTATCTATTTTAATTATCTTTCCTGTGTCCATTAAAAAGATCCAAAGAATATCCATTATAAAAAAAGGGGACGTACTTGTGAAGTCCATTATCAAAATTAAGAGGGTGTACCTGAGATATTCTAACTAGGACTTCTAAGAGATGTATGCCTTGGTAAAAAGATGTCCTCAGTACGTCCTGAGGATGGATAAGGGTCTGAAACGGACGTACCTGGGAATTCGGATCTGATAACGGATATTTTGGGAACGTTTTAAGTACGTACTTGTGCTATCTGGGTTCAAATCCAGCACAACTGTGAACTTTATGAATATATTATAACTAGTACTAATGAATGGTGATCTCAATAACACCCTGATGAATCCTGCAAACATACATAATACAGTCCACATATTTGCATCCTCAAACATCGACCATCGGTCTTGTAAGGTATTATCAAATTAAAATTTTTAATATAATCCAATAAAAAATTTGCGGCATCTATCACACGGAGATTCTTCTCGACTTTTGTGTTACATAATTTAATTTTATATTTCAATTTTCGCACATGCGTGACCGACCGTGAAATTATCATTGTCTCTGGCACTCATGCAAATGAAGCTATGAAAAAGGTTTAATCGTCAGCTTTGTGAATGTGCTCTTTTGTGACATTAAGGTAATTCAGGAAAAAGTTTCAACCACAGGGATTACCCATGGCTTTTTCAGAAATTATTTTTTCAGCGGTTTGAAAAACCATGAACAATAAAAGGGAAACGTCATGTGTAATTATTGCGGAGTGCCATTGAATTCCCTTTGTGTACGATATGATAATAATGATGTTTTTTCAGAAAAGTTGATTACTCATTCCAA
>CAJUYG010004907.1:0-14964 GCA_910591675.1 Galerucella calmariensis | reverse complement strand
AGAACCAAATTATATTTCAACTTGAACGTGCATCATACATTTCATTTGTAGAAATGGAGACCTATCAAAACGACTTGGGCCGCTTGGGCGGACATCGATAGTAAAAATTATCATTTCATTTAGATGGTTTAATAGCACAAATTTTGATGCGCCGCAAATTTTAATGATAGATTATGGGTATATATTTGGCAAGAAAATGAAGCGCTTCAATTCTGGTTAAGTTTCAAGTAGATACTTGAAAAAAATAATAAAATAAAATATCCTAAGATACTTTTTTTTATGACTTCATATGGATATTATTTCACAATATAATTCTCTAAATAATGATAAAGTCACATTTTTCAATATAGTTTCATGTTTCAAACCTAATTGCTTATAATGGCGACGAAAGCGGTACAAGAATTGCTTATTTAAACATGGCGATTTATAAGGCAACAATTTTATCTCAAACAAATTCCTTAAACAACATTTTATGTCAAATGGAACGGTATACGATAACTGTTTTATAACGAAGGATATTTAGGCATTATACAACTGAAGTGTTTTATAATGCAGCGCAATTGAATGCTATACAATATTTATTTTACAACATTATACAGCTTCAATAAGACAAGCTTAAGTAACTATTTTATAATGTTGTAACTCTTAGTTATATAGTATATTATAGAACTCTTATACAATAGGTATAAAAGTTTTAGAAAATTATATTTTTGATATTGTATAAACTGGCTTATAAGGTATTATATCATTTTAAAAGAAATGATCATATAATGCGTTATAGCATATATTGTAAAAGTCACTGTAAAATCATTTTCTTTAAAAAACAAAATTATCGCAACAAAAGGCTTAATGGGAATAAAAAGTCCTTAAAACAACGCTAATCGACTATTATACAACAATTCAGTCCTCTTAGAGTTCCATTTTGCTAGTTGGGCGACTTCAATTAACGACAATGGTGTTCGGTGGTGTTCATCAATTTCAGTATGTAGAAACGAGGAGTGGCCAGTTGTCGCATTGCGAAGGCGGTCTGTCGTCCATGTGTTTTGTATTGAACCACCAACAACGACAATTTTATAGGTGATACCCTCCACAGGTAGCCACCGTCGCTGAGATCAACAACAAGAAATCGTTCGTCAGAATACTGCTCTAATTATTTTGCATTGTTAATATAACCATGTCCTCCGCCCTCTAACAACCACAATTATGAAGTTATCGTGACGCGTCGCTGTGGTCCGTCTGAGTTCAGCCTTTTTTATCCTAAGGAGCCGTCCCTTCGCCGGTACCACCTCAGCCTCCTGGGCTTATTGTGGATACTCCTAGTGTTCTGACTACAACCTATTCAGCCATTCCGTTCCCCGTATTAGCTCATATAGGTTCTTTGCTGGTTGGTTGTTGAAGTCTTCTGGAGTCATTTGGGGTCTACCATACCGTTTATGCCTCCTGTAGTCCAGCGACTCACAGTTGCATAGTATATGCAGAGCTGTTTCGGTATCCTTTTTGCATCTTCTGCATGTAAGGTCTCCGTTGTACAGCCCTATTTTGTTCAGGTGCTCCTTTGTGGGAAAGTAAGTAGCCCCGTTATGGTGCGTAGTTTGTTCCTGCTCATTCAGAGCAGTTCTTTCGCTACTTTTTCTGATGGTTCTTTTATGAATTTCTTCCCATGTATTTGCCTGGTCGTATTCTTCCAGTGTTTATTGTGTTGTTCTTTCAACCACCCTTTCAACCATGACCTCGTTAAGCATCTGGGGATGCCCACAGAAGGTTCGGGTCCGTTCATCAGAGTTGACGATCCTACTCTTGCGAGTTCGTCAGCTTTTTCATTGCCTGCGATTCCTTTATGACCTGGGACCCACTCCAGTGTTACACTGTTCCGAGTCGCCAGTCTTCTAAGTTCTTCGCCGCATTCCCATACTAGCCGAGATGTCACCCTATAGCTCTGAAGTGCTTTAAGGGCGGCTTGACTGTCACTGTGTGTGTTCAGCCTTAGTCTGTGGAAGTTTTTTCAAGTTTTCACCTGCTGCTGTATACTAAACCTAACCTTAATTTTGTGAAACCTGCTGAGTTTTGCGAATTGAATGAAGTTATGCCAACCCGTAGGCTGTAAATTCCCCTGGCCATTATGTATAGATTTCATTCACGAATAGTAGATTCATATTTATTCTGTAAAGTAACTAAAAGTTACGTCATCGTCTTTATATCGAAAAAAAGCGATTATTCCTATTCCTTAGTTTGTTTTTGATCTAAGGCAGCTAGACATCTCTACTACAATTCGGAAATTTGAAGAAGATGCTTTTGCTAAATGGTAGAATAATCCACAAACCACCATCTGCAATTTTATAATTACACAATTCAATTCAATTCGTTACCCATTTTATTGTATTTTAATTGCTACATCATGGTCATATTATTTACCCCACGTGGAATGACATTGACTGTATAATATGTAAATATATTTGAAAACACGTTTTTGTTGTTCTTAGGCACGTGGAAAATATACAGCAAAATAAAAAAGATTGTTGGTCTAAAACCCATTTCTTCAATTAAAAGGTCAATAACGTTAAAACGCGACAGTATAAGTTTGGGTTTCCCAATGTTTTTTTTGTTTTTTTTTTCAAGATCGCTGTTACTTACTAATAATCAATCAGTTGTATAATCGAAAATTTTAAGACAAGACTTCTTGTACCTGTATTTGCATGGTTATTATTTACGTTTAACTGACCCAAGGATATCAGCAAAAACTGGTTACTTATATTTATTAAGAATCCAAAATCCATTCAGTCAGCAGTATTTATGGTTTAAATATGAACTCAATTCACGTTTTAATATTTTTTACAATCATATGTGTTGAAAGTTCTAAAAAATTACGTAAGTTGATATTTTTTGAAAAATATTTATAATAAATTTGTCATTTCATCATTTTATTACTTTTGAGATTATTCAGTACGTTCCCTGTGGTGTATTCATTAATTTTTGGAACTTTAGTTCTTTACGCCAGGTTATGTTTGAGCGACTAGGGGTCGCGACGCAAAAGATCTGACCGTTACGCGTTACGTTACGCTACGTTATGTTACATTGCTTCGTTATGTGCCTCCTTAGTCTCTCTCGTTTACGAAGCAGCGATTCATAATAGTAATAATATGCTCCTGCCGGGATTCGAACCCGGGCCGCCCGCGTGCAATGCGAGCATTCTACCACTTACCACTACCACTACCACCGATGCTATATTGAAATTCTATACAAAGCTGGTATTCGCAATGCTGGTGATCTACTTGAATTTGTTCGGATAAATTTTTACTATTATTCCCATAATTTTTTTTGCGCGATTAAGGGGTCTAGCACATTTACTTTTCGAAATACAGGGTGTTGAAATTTTGAAAACTTGAATGCTTTAATTCGATAACTTTAAAATGGATGGATAAATTGATTTGACATTTGGCAGGTTGTTTTCACTAACTAAACTTCTATTTGACAAAAAACCTGACGGCTTTGTAGAGTTATCTACTTTATTTACAATTTCCTGTAAGGAAAATGCCATTGTAGTAAAGTGTGTTATCAATTAAACTATAACCTTTGACATCTATGTCTAAATAAGTTTTGTGATTTTGTGTATTGAAGTGTGTAGCTTTTTCCATCGTTTTGGGAACAAACGTTGCTAAACAAATGATTGGTCTGAAGGATTTGGAGTTTGTACTTGAGTTAAGAGTTGATTTAACAATTTACATGGTACATGTTAAATTATGCATTAACCTCAAATTTTTTCAAATTATGCGTGGTGAGTTCTTGATGTCAAGTGACATTTGGTTAATTTTTCCATTAAAAACAAACGGAGTTATCTTGTAGAGTTTGTATATATTTTTATCTACAACTGTCATGTAACGGGTACGATTTGATTTGACACTATTTTCGGTGTCATGATGACACATATTACCGCACTAGTGTGTTTTTGATACATTACCCCACTAGTGCGATAATAAGAATCTAGAAATATACTAATACCAGAATTAAATATTTAAAATAACACTGGAAGCTGCATTTTCAATTTCCGAAAGGAGATTGTCTTCGCTTAAACTCTCATTTTTATAGATTTTTGTTCATTAAACTTTGAAAATTTGATGACATAGCTAATTTATTTTATTTCCACAGCCTTGCTTGTCTTTGTTGCTATGTTGTAGATAGTTGTAGATACAATTTTGTACGTAACACGTGTGATAGGAATAATTAACGCATTTATGTGATCACACAAACTTCACATGCGTGCGTTAATAATGTCCATATCTCACTGATAACGTAAATAACTATTAAAACATTTACTAACAAACAGTACAAATATTAATCTTTCGATGACCAGGTTGAGTTAACAGATAATATTTTTCAGCATCATTCGTGGACCAATGTTTTACAGGAGATTCAAAAGAATTATCACAATGTCTTTTAAGAAATGTAGAAAAACTAAGACCAAAACTCAAAGACGGAATTCCAGAGCTATTCATACCTAGCTTGAATCCTCTTATGGTTCCATCTGCTGAAATTAAATCAGGCGATCGTTTCAGGTAGGTTTTCTTTATGAATTTTTTAAATTAACAGTATCAAGACAATTTTTTGTGCTCACTTTGATAGTAATTTTGTTAAGGCAGTTGTTACCTTCTATCTAAAGAAATGTCTAATTATAACCAATATTAATCCAATCACATTTTTTTCAGCTGCGATCTCACAAACTTGAAAATATATAATGCAGAAAATTCGATTATCTCTAGCTTCAATTTAGAATTAGGAGATGTGAAGAAATGGGAGATCACCTTAGAAAACCCTTGTTTAAATATAGAAACCGATTTTCACGTGAAGGGAAAATTATTGGTTTTACAGTTAGACAATGATGGAACCTGTATAGGTAACTTAAGTAAGTATAAATATCAATGATTCGTTAAATAATGTTTCATTATATGTAATGTTTTTAGCTGGAGTGAAAGCGAGGATTTCAGGATCTTTGGAAACTATTGTTAAACATGGCAAACAGCATCTGCTTGGCAAAAATGGCGACATAAACATGACATTAACTTCTACTTACTTCCATTTCGATAACCTTTTCAAAAATAATAAAGCTCTCAATGAACGAACAAATCAAATTTTCAACGAAAACTATAGCGTTTTCGTGGAAGAATTTGGACCTACGATTGGGAACATAATTAAAACGTTTTTGGAAAATATATTGAACAGGTTATATAGCAAATTTCCAATGGATGTACTATTTCCAGATAAAAAATAGGTTTTTTATTAAAACATTTATCTTTCAATGCAATAAATAATAAAAGTTATTGTTGTAAAATTTGTATTTAGTACCCATTGCTGTATCCCATGCCTGTCTCGGTCTGCCTCTTTCCCTTTTAATATGCGATTTCGCTTCGCATGCACGTTTACCTTGTCTGTTGTTGTTTATTCGTTGTATACCTATGTAATCGAGCGAATAAAGCAAAAAAGTTCGGAATTTTTTCCCTAGACGGATCGGGAAGAGGTTTTTTGCATTCGCTTCGGAAAATTATTTGTAAAAAATGTACCTACTTTGTTCCTATTACAAATCGGGAATTGCATCGCTGCAGTCAAAAATGCATGCCAAAAATGCATAAATGTAAAAACTCTGTAAATAGGAGTCATAACTGGCTCTAATCGGGTACCCGGGGGTTTCCGAGGTCGCTGATCACGATTATGATGTTGAAATTGACCCCCCGGACACCTGGGGCTCAGGAACGCCGATGAACCTCGTCTCCACCCGGGGGTTTTTCGAATGGCTCAATTCAAATATGGCATCGGCAAACACCCCCCGGACACCTGGTCCCCCGAACCTCGACCTGGACATCATCCCCGAAAACTTTCTTGACAATATCGACAAAAACAGCCCGGAAATTGTTGGAGGCGTGTTTTTTGAGGCGCGAAATTACGATTTCACGTCGAAAACGACATTCCCACCACCTAGTGCACCGCAACCTACGCTTGAACATCGTCTCCGAGGGTTTTCCAAAACCCCTCCAATAATTTTCGGGTTGTTTCCGGCGATATTGTCAGGAAAATTCTCGGAGAAGACGTTCGAGGCCAGGATACAGCGCACCAGGTGTTCAGGGGGTCGTTTACTGCGCAAAATTCTGATTAAGCGGCCCAAAAAAACCTTATAACGATTTTCGGTTCACCTTTTTCGATTTTGTTTGGAAAACCCTCGGAGACGATGTTCAAGCGCAGGTTCCGGTGCACCAGGTGGTGGAAGGGTCGTTTTCGACGTGAAATTGTGATTTCGCGTCTCAAAAAACACGCCTCCAATAATTTCCGGGCTGTTCTTGTCGATATTGTCAAGAAAGTTCTCGGGGATGACGTCCAGGTCGGAGTTCGGGTGCACCAGGTGTCCGGGGGTTCGTCGATGCCGTATTTGAATTCAGCCACCCGAAAAAACCCCGGGCGCCGAGTTTCCCTCCTTCCCCGCTAAAAATTCGGGAGAGCCCCACGGAGAAGACGTTCGAGGCCAGGGTACGGCGCACCAGGTATTCAGAGGGACGTTTCCCACGCAAAATTCTGATTAAGCGGCCCCAAAAACCCCTTATAACGATTTTCGGTCCACCTTTTTCGATTTTGTTTGGAAAACCCTCGGAGACGATGTTCAAGCGCAGATTGCGGTGCTCCAGGTGGTGGGAATGTCGTTTTCGACGTGAAATCGTGATTTCGCGCCTCAAAAAAGACTCCTCCAATAATTTCCGGGCTGTTTTTGTCGATATTGTCAAGAAAGTTCTCGGGGATGATGTCCAGGTCGAGGTTCGGGGGCACCAGGTTTCCGGGGGGTGTTCGCCGATGCCATGTTTGAATTCAGCCACCCGAAAAACCCCCGGGCGCGGAGTTTTTTTCGTTCCCCTCGTGATTTCTTGGAGAGTCCCACGGAGACGAGGTTCATCGGCGTTCCTGAGCCCCAGGTATCCGGGGAGTCAATTTCAACATCATAATCGTGATCAGTGATCAGCGACCTCGAAAACCCACGGGTACCCGATTTGAGCCAGTTCTGACTCTTATTTACAGAGTTTTTACATTTATGCATTCTGGTTGTGTACCCTCTTTCTTTCGAGTCCCTATATACTTCCACTCTAAGTACTGTGTCTAAAGCTTTTTCAAGATCTATGGAAATATAATCCTGAGTGCTCCTTCCAGGTCCAAGCCTGCTTTGTGTTTCTAACGTTATTTCTCTATACGTATTACAGTTTTTTTGGCCTCCTCTCTTGTGCATTGGTGTTATTAATGCTATTCCCCATTCGTCCGGCATCTCTTCATTTTCCCAAGCTTTATTTATAATAAATAAATTTCTATTTCCTATTTCTCCCATGTTTTTTAATGTACCCATATAAAGATTAGAATATCAAATAAAATGAAGCACAATTTGACCTTGTTCAATTATTTATCTATTTTTCCATAATATGATCAAATTCAGTTTTATTTACATTTCAGTATATTGTGTTAAAATGCAAATACAGAATACCTATACCGAATCCCGCGAATTTCCTTAAAATCCCTTTTTTCATCAGTTCTGAAAAAATTACTAGTTTTTAAGACTTTCCTCAGGAAATAGTTTGAACTTAGCTATATTGTACTCGACTTGAAAAATTGTGGAGAAAAACTAACTAAGCTCAACTAAAAAATATGAACAGAATCATGTTATCATGCTATTTTTTTTATAATATTGAAACGTGAAACTATAAACTATGAACAAAAATAAACGAAACACTAATAAATATTATAGACTTTTATTCCTTTATTCCCAGTTTAAGCGCAAAATCTATTAATATACTGAGTGTTTTATTTAAAATAAACAGGCAAGAAGTATTGACTTCCGGTACGACCACAACTATATACCAAACCACCAAACTTTCCTGGTAGGACGACCTGTATTACTTGCATATCGTTTGTTGAGAATATATATGATAAAAGAGTTCACCGTTATCTTTTTTTCAAGTCATATAATTACTATTATTAATTCAGAAGAACAGTAAGTCATATATTAAATTTGTTTTGATCGTTATTTATCGCAAAAATATTTTTCTGACTTTTTTTAATTCCGTAATCTAAATAATAATTGTATCTTTGGGTATAATTCTCAGTTTAAGTTCAGTGGAAATTGAAAATGTTACAAAGGAGACGTGTAAAATTTTCTGTAGCTGGCACCAACCATGCAGGTAAGACTGAAACATTAAAATTAAAAATATATGTAAACGCTGACATAATATAATCGTGGTGAATCCGTTTAATAGTAAAACATTGTTTATAATATCTAAGCAATTGAATACTCGATTGTAATGTTAGAGTCCACAGAAAATCGCGTGAGCTGTGACATTCAGAAGGTCTGCGCTGAACTAAACTTTCCTATAAATAAATCATGATAATATACTTGAGGTAAATTGTGCGAACTTAAAGTTGTCGGCTTTTTGTTCGACTGTAATTCGGTACGATACCGTCATAGTCCGTAATATAACTATACTATACGATATACGATTAGGTAGCTGCATTAAAAATATTACGTAAACTATACCTTTACTGCTTTTTTCTGTTTCTTATAATTTTCGGAGTACTCTGCAAAACTATTAAATTTGGAGCACCCTGTAAATGCTGCTCTAATAATATTGGATGTTTGCCACTGGTCCAGACTGTCTGATACGCACGGGTAAAGTGTGTTTTAGGAAAATATGTACAAAATTATCAAAGAATTATTAATTTTATCAGATAACAAAGACAGAAAAATATGTATGTGAAGTAAATGGAAAACAGAATCATAGACAACAAACTGCATGGTGGACTGACTGACTTAAAATAAAGAAGAAGATGTGGAGAAATTATCTAGGGTCTGAGAAAATAGAGGGGTTATGAGAAAGAAAACCGAAGAACTAGTTTAAAATGCAAAATAAGATCAATGGAAACAATTTGGAGAAAAAATGGAGCAGGATAGTGACAGTAACCGAAAATTATTTCATAAAGGACTGAAAAAAACATAATTGTAACTAATTTCAAAAACGGGGAAATCACAACTAAAAAAACAACAATACAGGACTATAATAATAAAGAAATAGCTATAAATAAATTCACAGAAATTCTAAGAAAGTTAAAAAATCGGAAAGCACCAGGATGCGACAAAGTAGCTGGAGAAATTATTGAAAATATGGCTAAAGTGGAGACGAGCTATAACTAAAAATATATAATAAGTGCTGAAAAGAAGACAAGATACCTAAAGAATGGCATCAATTGTCCCTATATACAAAAAAGGTGGGAGTCGGGAATGTGGTAAGTGCAGGGGACTGACATTGTTCTGTACAAACATGAAAATAAAACAGATATTAGGAAAGTCGTGAAAATCACACTAGACGATACGACGATACGGTTTAGAGGTGTGAGGAGCGTACAAGAAAAATATTACAGCAGAAAGGAAAGACTTGGATAGAAAAACTGGTCACTTACAAAAAGAAATAGAAATTTTTTTTAATTTTTACTCTACACCACAATGCAGTGAAAAAGTTATTCCACTATATTCAATTTTATCAGGATCTGACAAATTGGACTGTCAAAACAACAAAAACATCGCAGTAATTGCTTTGTTCATAATGAACAGTTGAAAACTGATTGATTGTTCTTCTTTAAATGTATTAATGAGAGCTTGTGATGAATTTTCAGTTGATGTTGATGAGATAGGACCTGAAACTACTCTGAACAAATATCTTAGAGAAAAAGCTTTCCTCACAGGCACTAAGAGAATGTGCTTGGAAGGTGGTTGCGGTACATGTACAGTAGCTGTGGAGGAGGTTGTTAATGGGAAGAGAAAAGTGTTTTCGGTAAACTCTGTAAGTATCAATTAATATTCAATAAAGGGTTCGATGCTGTACCACTTCCATTTTCATTATTCAGTGAATATTTGGTACTAAATATTTTTCTTTACGACCACACATAGGAAAGTAACGAATACCTTACTGTACAGGCCCTCGGAAAGTGGCTATATCAACAAGCGTCAAAATACTTGCCACGCGCATGCGTATAATCTGTCAAATGTAAAATTTTTATTGAGGTTGACCACTGTCAAGCTGTAAAATATATAATTACCAAATAGATTCACCACATGGGGGATGGAAGTAATCTGCTGTCGCTGAGGGGTATATCAATGACAATCATTTAAAATTGTAAGTGCAGCTAGCAACATCTGAAGAAACTATTCAGTTACCAATAAATCTGAAACACTATTACAAGCAATATATTCTCTTAAGAAACTATAGAATCCAATCTTGCACTTACACCACCACTCGTACAATTTACAAATTGCAGCAATATAACAATTTTATCTTCTGTATGTTCCTTGTGGTCTATCCTTTGCTTTTTTGTTTATTATTTTGAAAAATTGAAAAATACAAAAAAGAGAGTGGTTGAATTTTCCAAAATGAATAACAAAACTAACAATTCAACTTCTAATTTAATTTATATAATGATGCAACCAATTAATAATTGTAATATCCTACCTATACCTGCTTGAAGTTGTTTGAAACTTTTTGAAATAAACTATGTTGACTTCAATTGTAACATATTGTCTACTAATAATTCAGATGTTGATTACATATTATTTAGTGAAATTATCACGTGGTCGTAGGAAAAATACTGTACATTACTCATGCGGAAGTGATTTTTCACACTCGTATTATACTATATATTTTTTAGTGTTTGGTATCTATATTTTCATGCCATGGGTGGAAAATTCATACTATAGAGGGAATAGGAAATCCGTTAATTGGTTTTCATGATATTCAAAAAAATTTAGCTGATAACTATGGCACGCAATGTGGTTTTTGTTCTCCCGGGATGGTTATGAATATGTATGCTTTACAAGAATCGGGACAAACAACGAAAGAAGAGATAGAAAATTCATTTGGTGGAAATATTTGTAGATGTACAGGCTACAGACCTATATTGAATGGTTTCAAAAAGCTAGCAGCTGCTAATGGTAATGGAAATTGACAAGCTTTTTGGTTTAATTCATTTATATCACAGATTTTGTATCTCAACTCTCCTACAATGGAATTCGTCCATTGCAAATTGAATAAAAATTAAAAAAATTAAATTCAATAACTTCATTATAATATTACATGGAAAATGTGTTTTTTAGACCAAACAATTCTTGACATAGAAGAACTAAAACTTTGCCCAAATGAGCCAGGTAAAGTTTGTACCCAAAATTCCAAGCCCAAGAAAAAATTTTCCTCGAATGCCAGTGATGCAAAATGGATAAAAGTTCATACCTTGAAAGATTTATTGGAGGTATTAGAAGTAACTACAGTGAAAAATTACATACTAGTGAGTGGAAACACCTCCAGAGGTATGATGATTATTGTCGTAAATTTATTCTGGGTATCCATAAGTAGGAAGTTTCTTTTTCAAATTTCTATTAACTCACTTTCTATTTCCCGATATAGAGTATGCTGAAACTTACTGTGTCAAATTCACATTTCGATTCAATTTTCATTTTTGAAATTAATGAATTTAAATTCGATTGAATGTGACATTGTAACTGGCTAGCTAATGCGCATGCCATTCGTACGATAGAGTGACAGACAGAAGAAAAAAGATGAAACTCACCTTGATGCTGTTCCTGAACTGAATCAGGATCAGCCGTCAATTTATCGAGAAGCGCAAAGAAAATGATTGAAGAAGCTATAAAGAAAGGGGAAAGGTGAAATAAACAGTTATTTTTCTTCCTTTTCTTGTCTAGCTTCTTCAATAATTTTCCTTGCCTTCAGGGTAAATTAACCAATGATCCTGATTAATTTGAGGACTACGATTTAATGTCAAATAGTTTTATACATAAATTTGTGGACCTCCCTAACTCAGAAATTCATGTATTGTGAGTCTGAGCGTTTAATTGGAATATCATAAAGTAGATGCCTCCCAGAGAAATTCCTTTTCCTAACAACCGAACAAATATGTTCGACACTCTATTTTGTAGCAATGTGACATTAAAGCATCAGAAATATTATAAGAGACTGCTGCATAAATCATTATATTTGTTTCAGGTGTTTTTAAAAATCTTCCAATTCCTGATTTGTACATAGATATAAGAGATACTGCTGAATTGATACATTTTAGTGCAAACAATGATATGTTGATGGTCGGTGGTAATGTGACTTTAACGGATTTTATGCATATTTGTCAACAAGTGTCAAAGAAAGCAAAATTTTCTTATTTGAGCCAAATAGCAAAGCATCTAGATTGGGTAGCTACTGTTCAAATTAGAAACGTGAGTATTGTTAAGATGACAAATAAATTTCAAAATAGCAAGAAACCAACAAATAGATACCAAGAACAAATTATTTATATATTTTATACAAAAATAAAATTAATTCTTGTCAAGTTTAGTGGCAGAAATTGTATAATTTCTCGGCTTCTACCAAAGCTTTTTAAACTTTGCGGACTTCAAATTTCCCGTTGGGACTTGTATTTTTATTCTATATGTTTTCAAATTTTTTCAAAAATTTGTAATTCTCACCAATTTACCCCCTAATTATGTTTCTGATGCTCACTGTTTTCTAGCGCCGCACCTGAAGTAGAGTTTCTCACTAATTGCCGCGTTGTCAGATCCGAACACTCTCAATCTTTTTTCATATTCGATCTATTTACTATTATAGATATCATTTTTCAAGTTAAATTTTAAGTAATTAATACAAACAATTACAAGAAATTTGTCATAAAAGATCCAAACATCGCTACGGACAAGTGCAGAAGGTGCCAACAAACAACAGAGACGATATACAACACATAACGTCGGGATGTTCAACCTTAGCTAACATTGATTACCTACGCAGGCACAATCAACTTTGCAACATCATCCATCAGAAGTTGGCCAATAAATTTGGATTAGTGAACACCTACACCCCATATTACAAGTACCATCCGAATTCGGTGCTAGAGAATGTTGATTTTAGACTATACTACGATAGGTGTCAATTATCACCGATAGACGGGTGACGAATAACCGGCCTGATCTTGTAGTTGTGGATAAAAAAGCTAACTCGGTTTATTTGGTGGATTTTGCTGTACCCAATAATAACAATATTCTGGACAAATACAACGAGAAAATTGCAAAATACACCGATCTTGCAATTGAGGTAAGACAGATGTGGCATGCAGAGAAAATAGAGGTGATACCGATCATCGTTTCATCTACGGGACTAATTCCCAAAACTCTACAAGATAGCCTTACCAAATTAGGTCTACACAAAAATACATATATCGATCTGCAGAAGGCTGCCATTCTAAATACCTGTCACACTGTCCGTAAATTTCTAAATATGTGACTTCCGAGCCTGATCTCATTTGCGTTTACACACGCTCGGGATAGGTGAACATTACCAGCAAGTGCTGAGCAAGTGTATACTTGGAATGATAATAATAATAATAAGTTTATTGTCCTTCGTACATACATTACATGAACAAGGAGAGTGACCTGAAAATAAGTAGTCACACATGTGAAGAGAGAAAAAACATAAATAAAATATTATGATAAACAAACAATAAGGGAACCTAGTGAATATAAGTATAAATATAAATATATAGCTATATAACTACACGGAAATAAGAAAGCAAAAAGTGTCTAAATATGGAATTAACTAAAGTACTGAACAAGCGCTTTCCTAGGAATTAACTCACAACAATCTTACCGGAACATTTCTAGGCTGTTAATGCTCATGTTATGACGCAAAATATTTTTTTCGAGAAATTTCGTCCCATAAAACTTAAATTTTCATTTCCTCTTCTTTGGAGAAGCGGCTTTTCTCGCTCTGGCGGTTTTTGGCTTTGGTGCTTTTGGTTTTTCTGTAGGACTTCCTTTATTAGATTTCCTTGCTTTTGTAGGACTTTTTGTTTTAATGTCGGATGAGGCGCTCGTTGCGGTATTTGAAGCGGCTGTTGCTTTTGAAGTCGTCTTTTTATCTTTTTTTTAGCTTCAACGACTCTCTTTTCTGCATCCTGTACTGTTGTCGTTGTCGTCGTCACCTTTGATGAAAGAAGGGAGAATTGTTGATATCTATTTGGTGGTTAAGATATGAATATTTGTTTTTATTTATCTCAAGAGCTTCTAAAAGATTTAATTTGAATCGATAGTGTGCTGGTTTTCCAATAAATGATTTAAGTAGTTGGAATCCAATTTTTGGTTGTCATAGCTACGTTTGTGTTCTGAAATTATAGTTTTAAAATTCCCAAACGTTTCACCTATATAAATTTCATCACAGTTTTCATTGCCACTTATAAACTCCTCTTTTTTGTTACAGGTAGGAAGTATAGCTGGAAACTTGATGATGAAATATCAACACAACGAGTTTCCATCAGATGTTTTTTTATTATTGGAAACATTTAACGCTAAATTAGTTATAGGTAAAAATATTGTCCATAATACCATTGATCATTCATTTGTAATGTTGAAAGCTGTTGAGAAAGTTTGTCCGTTTATTTTCTTAAACTATATTATCAGTGTTGATCTCACTTATTTTCCAAAAGTCGATAATATTACCAATCTCGAATTTCTCCCAGTAAATACGGCGTTATCCCGTATTAAAAGTTAAATGCAAAATAAGATAATTATTCCTTAGAAAGTACCAAACATTTTAAACTGGCAGCGCTGCTTTCATATCAAATTGGTAGCTGGAGGTGAAAACACGCCCAACGCTGACTGCGAACAATTATTATTCTCTCTCTTTCAAGTAGTTTTGCTAATATTTTCCTTGTTGTACTTGTGTAAATCGTATGGCTTTTCGCGATCTGTATATATTTCTCCAGGTGGGAATTTTTAAATCATCAATTCCTAGTACTTCCTCAACAGAATGTTCAATAATCCCTTTAACCCGAATATATACCATAATTTTTTTATTTTCAGTTGATATTGATTCGAATGAGTCGTTCGTAGATCCACATATTTTTCTT
>CAJUYG010004906.1:0-15321 GCA_910591675.1 Galerucella calmariensis | reverse complement strand
CAGACATATTAATGTATACATTAATGACGCAGCTTGTATCTCGAAGCAGAACTGTAATCAATGCAAGATTAGTTGGAGATCCTGGAAGTCAGAGGAGCTACATAAAGGCAAAATTGATTCCTCAATTGCAGTGTGAAAAATCCGGTGACGAATGGATACAAAACATCTTATTTGGAGCAGTGGTGTCCCCAGTACAACGCAGTGGAAGGTACATAGTAGCATTCAGAACGAACAATGGTGGAGGTGTAAAAACTTTGGAACTCTCAGAAAGAGTTGCCATATGCGGTAAACTACCAAAAATTCCCAATGGGCCTTGGATTGATGAACTGCATCAAAAAGAAATCACTCTCACGGACGTCGGAGGAGGATGTGAAGATATCGACATCCTACTTGGCAATGATTTGTGGGGACACGTTCTTACTGGAAAAATGGAGAAACTTTCACACGGACTTGTCGCAATTGAGACTATATTCGGCTGGGTACTGGGAGGACCAATCACCAAAGCAGCCAATAATATCGCAACGGTGATTACCACACTGATGACCACGGATCTCGACATCAGCAACTTATGGAGGCTTGACACTATTGGCATAACTGATCCAATAGAAACGAAGACAACTGAAGAAAACGAACAGGAGGCACTTGCTTACTTTACTGCTACCGTGAATAAAGACGACAACAAGTACGTAGTGGGCTTACCATGGAACGACACCAGTTTGTATTCAAGGCCCCCAACCAACAGAGAAGCTGCAGAAAAACGACTTATTCGCACAACCAGGAAACTCAAGAAAGAAAGCAAGGTACAAGATTACCATGATATTTTTCTGGCATGGGAAAAAGAAGGATTCATTGTGAAAATGGAGAAGGATGATGACACTGGCCATTATTTACCACATAGACCGATCTTCAAGCAGAGTGACACTACGCCTGTTAGACCAGTCTTCGACGCTTCCTGCAGAGTTGGTCAGAGCCCATCCCTAAACGACACTCTTCGCAAGGGTCCAAACCTGCTAGAGTTGATTCCGAAATTACTATTACGCTTCAGAGAGAAAAAATATGGAGTATCAGCCGACATAAGGAAAGCGTTTCAGATGATACAAGTCCGAGAAGAGGACCAGTCTTATCAAAAGTTTCTATGGTGGGAGAATAGCGATTGTAACAAGATAGCAGTTTACAAGCACCTGAGGGTCGTCTTTGGATTGACATGTAGCCCCTTTCTTCTCGGAGCTGTTATCAATCACCATCTAGATCAAGTGGAAGGTCCCTCAACGGTAGAAAAAACATTAAGACAAAGCTATTATGTTGATAATATGATTACGTCTGTCTCCAGTGTGCAACAATACCATGACTTTCGAAGCACAGCTATATCAATCATGAGCGGAGCCAACATGAAACTCAGAAAATGGGCTCACAGCTTCTCGGAGGAGTTCGGAATCGGCTTATCCACTAGTGATGAGTGCGGGTTGAACTCCGGGGAAGATGATGACATGATTGAGAAAGACGTATGTATTTCATTACTTGGCTTACTATGGAACCGCTGTGAGGATACGTTATCCTGTGATGTCAAAGACGTTAGAACATCAGAAAAAATTACCAAGAGACAAGTACTCAGCATTCTATCACAGGTATTTGATCCCATTGGTTTCACCTGTCCAGCATTGGCACTACCAAAATTACTTCTGCAAAATTCATGAATCACAAAAATCGGATGGGACGAACCAATGCCAGAGGAAATACAAAAGAAGTTTAGGCAATGGAAGGAGGGAATGAGTCAGCTACGCCAAATCAAAATACCACGTCTCCTTCAGCTTCTTTCATCTACCAGACGAGAAGTGCACACATTTTGTGACGCAAGCTCAGATTTTTATGCAAGTGTGTGTTTTATGCGATCCGAGAACAACAACAATATAGCCGTCCAATTGTTGACTGCTAAGTCCCGGTTAGCTCCCATTAAACGTGCAAGTATTCCGAGACTGGAACTAATGGCATGCGTAGTTGGTGTAAGACAAGCAAATCTAGTGCGTGAAGCCTTACCAACGAAGGATGTACAATTCCATTTCTGGAGTGACTCCAGTGTTGTACTGGCCTGGATTCGACGTGCTGGAGATTGGGTAGTTTTCGTGTTGAATCGGGTGAAGGAAATTCGTGCATCAACCAGCTGTGACCAGTGGCGCCATGTTCCTGGAATACACAATCCAGCCGATCTTTCTTCCCGGGGATGTAGTCCAAGCTCTTGGAGTCGCAATGGTGGGAGGGACCAGCTTGGCTAAAACTTTCAAAAGAAAATTGGCCAGTAGCAGCTGAAGTTTATCAAGAAGAAGAAATAAATAAAGAACGCAGAGCCACATCTTCAGCAGCAGCAACAATAACTAGGGCCGCTCCACCTGTATTTTCCTGCTACCAAAAAAATGTCGCAGTTTGGGGATGGGTGCTTCGATTTATCAAGTCATGTAGAGGAAAAAAGAAGACCACATCAGTGTTGACGTCTACTGAATTGAAAGCATCAGAGAAAATTCTTATCCGACAAATTCAAAAGGAGTCATTTCCAGAAAACAGTTCCAGCATTCAAGGGTTAGTAGTCTACAAGGATAAGGATGACTTGCTCCGTGTCAAAACTAAACTTACAGAATTAAAAGACACGGAAGACTTTATTTTCCCTTTCTTGTTGCCGAGCCGACACCCACTAGTGCAAATATTGATTCAAGATGCTCATAAGTACCACTGCCATGGCGGGATCCAATTCCTGATGAGCAAGCTGAGAGAAAAGTACTGGATTTTACAGGCAAGACGAAACATTGCCAAAGTAGTACATCAATGTATAAAGTGTAAAAGACATGCTGCAGTCCCATTAACAGTTGACCCGGTGGCACTTCCCGAAAATCGAGTGAAAATCAACGAGCCATTTTCCACTACCGGAGTCGACCTTGTTGGACCAGTTTACCTGAAGGGTGGAACGAAAGCCTGGATCTTTCTCTTCACATGCGCAGTATTTCGTGGAGTGCACTATATACTGCACATGTACTATATATAGCGATAATGGTACCAATTTCGTGGGAGCTGACCACTTATTCAAGACTTTGGATTGGGACTCTATCAATGAGTTGAGTAACACTAAACAAATTCGCTGGACTTTCAACCCGCCTACTGCAGCGTGGTGGGGTGGATGGTGGGAGAGACTGGTCCGGTCTGTTAAAGATCTCCTCAAACGAATGCTAGGTCGGGCGAAGCTGTCATATGATGAGCTACGCACTTCTTTGGCAGGAGTAGCTGCAGTGATCAACGACCGTCCATTGACCGTTGTGACAGAAGATAATGGAGATCTCATTCCACTCACACCCAACACTTTCATGAGAGGAAAGATGACAGGAATTCTAAATGAGACCAATGATGCTGACTTCCTGTCAGAGTCCTATAAGAACATGAAGCGGCTCCAAGATCAAATACAGTCACGATTCCGGAAGGAGTACTTGTCGCAGCTTGTGTTGAAGGCAAACGAGAAGAAAAAGATGCCGGTAGAAGTCGGAGATATCGTGCTTGTGGGATCGGATGGAAAAAAGCGCTTTGAATGGCTGCTTGGAGTCATCGAGGAACTGTATCTAGGAAAAGATAAAAAGGCGAGGGTAGCGAAGGTCAAGACTCAAAGAGGAACTTTTGTCCGACCCCTTCAGCGTCTTTATCCACTAGAAGCAACGAAAAAAGATGGAATCCCGGATGTTGGAGAAAGTGGTCATAAGTTAGATATTCCACCTGTTAAAACTAGAGTGGGTAGGATAATTAAACCTGTTAGAAGATATGGTCAATGGCTACACTTAGAATGTAAATAAGTCTTTCACTCATTGTTACTCGTAAAAGAGGTGGGAGAAAATGTAGAAATTGTAGCCATTGGTTTTGTTAAGTTGTATTTCATTTTTTAACATAAGTCACATTATTAGTCTTGTCAATTTAGGTGACAGAAAAATGTCAGTGATTTTATGAAGTTTTATGAATTGTATTTAGAAAACGGAAGAGTTGTGAAATAAATATTAGTAAAAGTCATAATTACTTTCCTTGAGGTTTTACTAATACATTCTTGGATATATCACGATCATCATATACTACGATATATTTTGGGAAGTCCTTTCAAACGGGTAGTTTGATTGTGAATTCAACAGGCGATTTAAATAAAAATGACGGAGTCGTAATATATCTTAACTATAAATATTCCTTTAATTATGAAAAAATTCAGTTAGGGGTTACTAATATAATCAAATTAAAAATTGCGTTAGTCGCGACCACAACATTGTGATTTTTGGCTGTTACAGATCTCCATCTAAGAAAGATTGGAACCCTAAAATTTCTGAGTTTATCCAAAATCTTCAATTGTTTCGTAATCAACATGTTGATGAAAATTATACCTATGTTTTCTTGGGGTGATATAAACATTGACATCTTGGACGAAAACAATAACTTAAACGTACGTACTTAAATGTTCTGCAGGAATTCGGTTTCACATCTACGATAAATAATCAAACACGATTAGAAGCTTGTTTAGATCATTTATTTAAACCAACTCGTTCACTAAAATAGATAATTTAATACCCATTGTAATTGAGTCAGATATTACTGACCATCATACCATTGCCTTGCAAATCATATCTGAAAGTCATCAAAAAAATCCTAAAAGCGAACCAAAATATATCAATCACATTGACTATCTTAAACTTGTACATCTGATCAAAAATGAAAGGTGGCATACGGTTTTCCATGATTCCAGTCCTAATTCTGCAACAGAGAAATTTGTTCAGATACTTTCTAATTGAATAACTATTTCCACACAGACTAAAAAATATTTCAGGAAAAATACTAAAATCTCATCATGGGTTACAAATGGATTACTTACATCAATTAATAAAAAAAAATGACTTGTATAAAAAGTTTAAACAAAACCCAAATGACATGGATCTAAAAAAGACATACAAAAATTATAGAAATAAAATAAAATCTCTGATTGAAAAGGCAAAACAAAACTATTTTTAAAAAGTCAATCAATAAGAATCAAAATAGTAATAAGGAATTGTGGAAGACAATTCAGAATATTTCTACTAACAAAAAATCTAATATTAATATTAATTCAATAAAAAATCAAACCGGGGATATCCTAACTGATCCAAAGTTTATTTCAAATGAATTTAATACGCAATTTGCAGGAACGGGTAAATTATTAGCTCAAAAAATTAACAACCACACTAAAAAAGAGTTTCCCAAAAAAACTGTACTCAACTCCATGGCACTGTTTCCGGCAACTTATAATGAAATTCTAGAAATAATAAAATCATTAAAACCTAAAAAAGCCGCAGGTATAGATAACATTAATAGTGAATGCTTAAAAGCCGTGGCTAAATATTATTATAATTATGTTAGGTTCAAAGTATGATTAATAGTAGTAGTTTATTCAATTAAAATTTTTTTTGTTTTTATTGGTCAATTGAGATGACTTGCTCAAATTTATTCTTTATTTTATTTTAAAATTTTTTTAAACATGAGATCTCTCTCAGGGGATTAGTTTCAAAAACGGAAATTTACTCACCTAAACAAACTGGTTGCATAACTTTCTAATTTCCTCAATTGATTCAACTTTTGATTATTTTTCAAGAAATCTAAACAAATTTTTTTTATAACGGAACAAACAAAAGGATCATTTATTTTTAAATCTTAGAAGGTTTCATAAATGTTAAAAAAAACTTTCAAATATCAAAAAAAACCTTTCCAAATAAAAATATAGTTCTGTGAATGTGTATCGTTCTTGAAATTCCTAATATTCTACTACCGTAAAATGACTGAATCTGAATGAATTCTCACAAAACCAATCTATTTTTAATTTTAAAACTACAAAAAAATATCTACATTTGTATTTGGAAAATTTATGGAAACGTTTCCTTCAAAAGGTAAGTAACTATCAAATATGTTAAGGTTATGTAAAAATACTATTGTTAAATTATACTAATTTTATTACAGAAACTTATACTTAAATTGTCAAAAGAAATCACGAATAACACAAAAAAATTAAAGTTCGTTGAAATTTGATTTGAATAGTCTAAGTGCACAATTAAATGTCTTGGAGAAAATTTATGGAATGTTTGGACTTACAGTTCCATCATCTTCTTGGAATAAACAGAATCTTTTTATTGTGTGGAGGCCTCTTCAAATTTGGTAAAATTTATTATTTTTTATTTTATTTTTGGAACGCAGAGGATTTTTTTTAATATCTTTTTTCTCTGACAGTTCTTGTCACCGCAATCCATCAAAAAATACATCTCCATGGTATCCACCATTTCTCCTTTCCTGAACACTCTTAGATCTATTTTTAATGAAAAACGACAATTCCTTTTCTGTAAATATACCTATTCTTCACTTACGCTCGAATTTAATTTTCAAATTAACACTTCTTAAAATTAGTTTATAAATCATATAGCTATTTACAAATTGTACATAATATTATGTTCTCTTCCTTCATTATTCTGTTTTCAATAAATGATCCCATCTTACTATTTTCTAAGTTATACTAACTAAATTTCATGAAAACTTTATATAATATTAAATATTAAAACCAAATTATTTTAATAAAAATTTTTATTAGATATTTATCATTTGAAAATATTTTTATATTTAAATGATTGAGAGTTTCTGATTCCTCACATTGAACATATCATCTCAACATTCCCTGAACTTTTACAAATCTTATTCTGGTATTTATTCCAGAATCAGTTAGTAAACGTTCATACTAATTAATTATTATTTTATTTATTTATTTTTTTTTATCAAATTTTCTTATTTCAACTAAAGTAACTCAAATTTAATCTAACTTAGTTACTAATAACTTAGATAATTCCTATCTACATTTTAACATTTTCATTAGAGTGATGATGGTATCTGTATAGTTGTGATATGTGGAAAATCCCACGAATTTCTTCTGTCCTTGGGTATTTCAGCTCATAACTATTAATGCCATTATTTGTATTTATATGGTATTGGATAACTTTTTGTCCTGAATGCTTCCATGTTTCTTACTTTTAATTCATAAATATACTCTTTTGCAATTCTTGACTCTTCTGAGAATTATGGTGGATTAAAAATCCTTTTGTACTTTTCTATTTAATTTAATATCTATTGATACAAATACTAGTCAACTGTAAACATCGAGTTGATGTTTCAGCACAAAGTCTTATTATATTATCTCTATATTATTGGAAGACCATCTATAAGTAATTTATTATAGTTTTGAATGAAGTCACGTACCTATATTACTCGTGTCTATGTTTATTAAATAATCCAAATATATTCCTATTTAATTGTTAAGTCAACTAACTGTTGAAATTAGCACAATGATCTACAGGGTGTCTACATGCCCACCCTTTGAAAGACAAAATTACAGGGTGATCAAACCTGGAATTTCGTCTCCTAACTAACTAACGCTGATATCTCAATTCAAACACTATTAATGTAGGTAAGTGATTATTTGCTGACAAAATGTATCATATTGCGTAATAAGATACTATCTTGAATTTGACTCGAAAAAATGGTAAACAAATAATTAGGCAATTAAACTACTTATTATTTTTAGATGATCTTTGCATTTAAAATTCTATAGATTCTGCAGATTCTATAAATAGATAAAAATAGTTATTATTACTACAGAGAGGAATATAAACAATATAAATACAAATACATAACATATGTTGATATTTGGGTACCCAATAACCTATTACATAAATGAGAATTATACATAAGCACTAATAGATAATATAAAGTCAATTAGTTATACATATATGTGCAGCTTTTTTTTTTTAATTTATTTAGGATAGTACTTTTGTAACCTATTTTTGTGAACGGTACTTTGTTTGCCATTCCTCGCTTGTATAGTGCAATTAGGGCCTATTGTATCAAGTACGATGTACGGTCCACCATACCTAGCATCTAATTTACGAGCATTCTCATTTTTTAAGGTCACTTCATCCCCTTTATTGAGGTGATTTTGATTAATATTTAAATCCCATGACTTTTTTCTAATTTCTTTACTTTTTTCTAGGAATAATTTAGCACGTATATGCGCTGTCTTTAACCTATACCTTATCTCTTGCTCATAAGCGTCAATGTTATAAATTGGTTCAATGTTACCATTAACTAATTCCTCTGGAAGATTACATCGTCTCCCATATATAAGTTCAAAAGGTGTATAATTGTGATACGAACTTGGTGTTGTATTGTAACAAAAAGCATAATATTTACACCATACGTCCCAGTCTGTGTGTGTTTCGTTTATGTAACTTCTGACATATTCATTGTAAACCCTATGATTTCTTTCACATCCACCTATAGTTTCGCTGTGATATGCTGTTGAAATATTATGTTTTATATTCAATAATTTGGAAATGTTTGTTAGTTATTCGTTCTTATATTCCAGCCCCATGTCAGTTCTAATTTCTTTCATCGGCCCGTATATTAAAATGAATTGTTCAAAAATTGCGTTGGCTACTGTCTTCGCTTCTTTATTAGGAATAGGTATCATGACCACGAACTTCGTTAGTTCACATTGAATAGTCACTGCGTAAACATTATTAGAATTAGATTTCAAGAAAGGACCAATTGTATCTATACACACTAAGTCAAATGCTTCTTGCGGAGTAGGAGTTATAACTAATGGCTCTACATGAGTTATTCTGGATTTGTTAATTTGACATTTGTGGCATGATTTTACAAAATCAGCCACTGTTTTTGACATCTTTTTCCATCTATACAAGTTTTTAAGTTTCTTAAGTAACCGTTTCTGTCCACAATGCCCTCCTAAGAGTGGATCATTGTGATATTTTTTCAGTAAGTCATTTATTTCATCCTTGCTTGTTACCTTTTTTGGTTCTTCACAAATTACTATATGCAAATGTTTCAATGCTATATTGCCTACACTTTTTAATATACTTTCGGTGCACCGTAAAAATATTTTATCATTAATAAATAATTTCACTTTATTCACGTTATTGATTACTGCCAGTTCATCTAACTGAGACAACGTTTGACCCAGATCAAAGTTGTCATTTACAATATCAATACGTGCATTAATGAGCATTTTCTTTTTATGCCGTACGACCATCCTCAGTGATGTCGGCTTTAACTCAAAACGTAAGATAGGCAATCTTAATATGTCTAGGGAATTACTAGCTTTATGAATTTTAATGTTACTCTTATTACTTTCTACATGTTTACCCCTGACTTGTGTTAGGTTATCTTTTTTGTTGTTTTGCTTAGTCATTGATCTCGTAATCGCTAATATTTGTTCATTACTCTGATGGATTTGTTTAAGGTCAGTTATAGATATCCTTGAGAGCGAATCAGCCACATTGTCTGCACCCTTTATGTATTCAATCTCAAAGTCGTATTCCTCTAAATCTAATCTAATCCTAGTTAATTTTGAAGTTGGATCTTTCATTGAAAATAAATGCTGTAACGGTTTATGGTCAGTTTTAACTAAGAATTTAGGCGCTCCATACAGGTAACATCTGAAATGTTTAATACCCCAATGTATGGCTGTAAGCTCTTTCAAAATAATTGGTTTATTAAATTCACTTTTTGAAAAGCCCCGTGATGCAAATGCTATAGGTAAATCTATCCCATTAAAATTTTGACTAAGTATGGCAGAACAAGCCGTATTAGAACCGTCAGTTGTTAAAACAAATTGTTTAGTAAAATCTGGATACTGCAAAATTGGGGGGTTAACTAATGAATCTTTGAGTTTTTCGAATGCAGTTTGACAATCATTTGTCCAATTAAACTTTACGTTCTTTCTCGTCAATGAATTTAAAGGTAAACAAATTTCTGCAAACTGCGGGATAAACCTTCTATAGTAATTACAAAACGCTACGAATCGCTTAACTTCATCAGCTGTTTTCGGCACCGGGTATCGTTGCACAACATCATACTTAGATTTGTCTGGCAAGACTCCCTTATCCGATAAAAGATGACCAAGATAAGTGACTTCTTTTCTGAAAAATTTACATTTTTGTGGGTTCAATTTTAAATTGAATTTTCTACAAGTTGAGAATACGTGTTTTAGGTTTTTCAAGTGATGATTTTCTGAGCATCCTATAACTATTAAGTCATCCATGTATAGAAAAGCTTTTTCTGGCGTTAACCCAGTAAATGCCATTGTCATCATCCTTTGAAAACTGTTTGGACTTATATTCAATCCAAAAGGTAATCTGGTAAACCTGTATGACCCATATTCAGTACTAAATGACGTAACATCTCTCGAATCTTCTTCCAACGGAATTTGATGAAACCCCGAAATTAAATCTAACACAGAAAACCATTTGGCTCTACCTAGTTGATCTAATATAGAGTCGATTCTTGGTAACGGAAATTTATCGGGTGTAATTTTCTTATTTATTTGCCTAAAATCTATACATAGTCTCCATGCCTTATCTCCTGTTTGAGACTTTTTAGGCACTAGCAATACTGGACTGTTGTATGGAGACGTGGATGGTTCTATTATACCATTTTTGATCATTTTCTGCACCTGTGAGTTAATTTCTGCCGTATGGGCATGAGGTGTTCTATAATTTTTAATATAAACTGGTGAATTATCGTTTAATGCTATTTTCTGAGAATAAAAATTATTACACGTTAATATATCATTTTTTAGAGCAAATACATCGGAAAATTCAGCACACAATTTGAAAAAATCTGTTTTTACATAATCGGGCACATTTTGTTCTAATGACTGAAACAATTCTTGACTTCTATTATTCTTTTCTTCGTTAATATTGTATATATGAAATCTATCTAATTCTATTGTCTTCAATCTTTTTATTGAAGCTAATACACTTTCATTTGTTGAATTAAGTATTCTTACATACGGATTTTCCCTTGAAACTATACTCCTAGCAACAAATATCCCTGTAGTTAATTCCTGTTGTTCAACTACAACATCCTGCCTTAAATTTTTGAATTTACTAATTAATCTTATTACTTCACATCTTGGCGGTATTACTACTACATCATCATCCGGACTATTATGTATAGGAATTGTCAATTTTTCACTACCCACATTTAATGATAACAACCATTGAGAGTAATCTAAATTACATTTGAAGTTTGAGATGAAATATCTGCCTAAAATTGCGTTAGCGGGAATAGGAAAATTATCAGGAACCACATGAAATATATGTTGTACTGGATAGTTATTTATAAAAAGTCTTGTGTCAATTGTGCCTAGAGATTGTACAGCACCCTCTGTGACTCCTTTGATTTTTATATTACGATTTGTATTAATTATTTGTGAAGGAAAAAAATTCCCTTTTTTCTTAAATATTGAAATATCTGCCCCTGTATCTATAATAAAAGTACATATACAGTCCATGATGTCAGTATACAGAGTTACAAAATTCGAAAGAGATAGGTCAAAAGTAAACACATGTTTTAAGTTATTTTCTAAGCCCCCAACTCTTGCTGGGGGTCGGAAGAGTTTCCCGACTCCTCCATTGTATTACACATTCTTATGTTTCTTTGTCCAAAATCTCCATTATACGGTTCCCTATTAGAATAACTATTCCCTCGTCTGAAATTATTATTCCCTCTGTTATGATAATTACCTCTGAAGTGATTATTATTTCTAAAGTTACCTTGATGACCATTATTTGATTGATTATTGGACCGATTGCTGTCATTATTAGGTTGCCTGAAATTGTTAACTTTTCTGTTAAAATTGTAACGCCCCCTATTAAATTGATGCTGATACTGTCTATTACCTCTATAAAATAAAACACTAGCTTGTGTTTGAGGTGTATCGACTGTAACAAATTTCGTAAGTGCTTCTTGCACCGTGCTAAAACTGCCTGCTGCCAATATTAATTTTGTTTTTTCGTTTGCCGCATTATTTTCCAGAGTCTTAACAGTTGCCTCTGTAGTGTATTTTTCTGCCAACTCAGGTGGCATTCCTTCTCCTAAATATGAAATTTTAAGTTTCTCAGCCAATTGTTCAACTTCTGTCGCAAAGTTGCCTGTATCCTTGAAATTTTGCCTCAACTTATTCAGTTTGGCCACTATTAAAGTAGAAGGTTCACCTTTTATGCCTTTTCTTAGAGTTTCAATTATTTGTTCAACCGTGGTTTCGTTCGTTAACAACGTGCGAGCCTTCCCGGTTAATCTGGTCTTTACGAAAGCTACCGCATTGGCACCTTGATCAGCAGCATTACTCTTTAATAGACCCAATGCGTCTAATATTGTCTGAAGCTTTTCCGGTGAGCCATCATACTCTGTTGGGATGATTTTGCTGGCTAAATTAAAAAATTCTACGGGTGTAAGAGGCATGTCGTTAGTTTCGTCTGTCGTGTCACTATCAGATGTATCGTATTCGTCACTATCTTCCTTCAAAATATTAATGTCAATCAATTGTAAACAAGAGATAGGTACTCTCACTTTATATTTCAAAACCTGAAATGATTGAACTACTTTATCCCTTATTATTTGAAATTTTTCATTACAAGTTGATTTCTGCGTATTGTCTAAATTATTCCATTCTAGTGCTACCGTATGCGTAAAAGCATTAAATAACTTAGTAAGATTATTTCGTATATCTATCCTAGAACTTTCCCCTTTTGGAACTTTCTTTTTAATTGCCCTTTTTGCTTGACCTCTAATGTCTTCCGTCAAAATATTTAATTTAATGATTAGTTGCTCCCATGAGGAAGACATTTACTGCACTGACACTACTAAATAGACCAAATTGCCAAACGATAAGGAGGACAAACAAAATACAAAAATTTCATAACTCAATAAACCAATGTGAATGATTAAGTGGATAAATAAATGTAATATTAAAAAAAATTAGCATAAAATAATAATATGTCGGTTACAAAAATAAAATCTTACCCAAAATATTTCCACTGTACACAACACTTGTTCTGGATCTCACTATGGCTCTCCATTATGTTCCTTTTGGTTACTCTCCGATGAATCTTCCACATTGAAGCAGTAATTTACAGGGTAATAACCATCCCCAACACTTTTCACTGTCTACACAACACTTGTTCTGGATCTTGCTATGTCTCTTCGTATATTCCTTTTAATTATCCTTCGATGGGTCTTCCACAGCGAAACACAAAATTTCAAGACAATAACTATCACTAGGATATAAACCAAAATCCTTACGTCTCCAGAAATTGAGATAGCATTTTCTTGAACAATAAAGTTGGAATTCACCACTCCTGTTTCTTTCACTTGCTGATGTGTCGAGTCCGATTGCCCCATTTCAATATACCAATCTTGCTAAGGTCCTTTTGGTCAGGATCGCCATATGGTGGATTAAGAGTCCTTTTGTACTTTTCTATTTAATTTAATATCTATTGATACAAATACTAGTCAACTCTAAACATCGAGTTGATGTTTCAGCACAAAGTCTTATTATATTATCTCTATATTATTGGAAGACCATCTATAAGTAATTTATTATAGTTTTGAATGAAGTCACGTACCTATATTACTCGTGTCTATGTTTATTAAATAATCCAAATATATTTCTATTTAATTGTTAAGTCAACTAACTGTTGAAATTAGCACAATGATCTACAGGGTGTCTACAAGAATAATCCCACATGTTTTTTCATTAACTTTCTTACTTCATCCTTGTAGTCCTTGCTACAAGTAATATCTATACCACTCCAATTAAATTCAATTTTATTTATATTTCCCTCTACTTCCGTTAAATCCTTACAATTGCCTTGCAAATCATTTCTATCTTCTTTCCCATTATTCTCATCAAAACTCATCTCTTCATCTTCTTCATATTTATGTATAAAATGTACTCTATTCTCTGATGCTATTTCTTTCCTTCCTAATTCAAATTCCATTTCATTTCCACTTATAATCAGTAATTTTTTCTTATAATTTATTTTAACTTGATGTTTATACAATTCATCTAATCCAAGGAGTATATCGTATTCCATATTTCTCACAATCACCAGTTGTACCATTATTTCCTTGTCGTTTAAGTTCAAATTCACCACTATGGATTTATTTACTTCAGTTATTTTTCTTAAATTCATTGTGACTAAATTCAATTTTGGTATTGTTATTACATTTTTTTCTAAGTTAAGCTTTCTTATAATTTCTTCATTTATTAAAGATATTTCTGAACCTGTATCGATGATTACTTTAATATTCATATTATTTAATTTAGCGTTAATTATTATTATATTTGTTGAATTTTCCTTTTCCAGGTAGTCCTCTGAAATTAGAAACAAATAAAGACGAATGCAACTATACAGACCACTGTTTACATCCTCCTCTAATGAAAATGCTGATGAAAATCGTCTGAAACGTCCACATCATGTCTTTCACCATCATGGTTTGAACGTGCAATTTCCACACGTTCCTCAGGAATTTCAGAACGTCTAGTTCTTTCTTCCCTATCGACACTTTGACTTCTTTGAAAATTTACTCTTCTCTGATAATTGTTATGATTATTATTGTAGTTTGTAGGATTGTTTGTTCGTACATCATTTTCGGAGTTTGTTCTATTTAATTGATTAGTATTGTGATTGTTATGCCTATTTGTTTGATTTCTATTATTATTTTGATTATAGTTATTTTGATTTTGCCTATTCATAGGATAATTAGATAATTGTTCCCTATTATTTTGGTTATTGTAATTATTGTTTTGTCTACTAAAATTCGTATTTTGATTATTATTATTATACCTATCCCCATGGTTATTATTATTTCTATTTATATTGAATCTATTTGGACTTTGATTATTCATTCTATTGAAATTAGTTTGCCTATTTAAATTGTGGTTATTTTCAGGATTCATATTTCTTTGTAAATTTCTCTCTACCCTCATTAAGTAATTTGTTAGTTGTTCAAAATTTTTAATATTCTGTATTGCTATTGTTTCTGCTATTTGTGGTTTGAAATGTCTTGATAGGTATGTTACTATCTCTTCTTCCCCAATGACCGGATCTAAAAATTTGGCTTGAGCATAAATCTGCAGAGCATAATTGTACATGGAATTGCCATTTTCCTTGTATTTTCCAAAATATAGCTTTTCTCTAGTGTAAGCCTGATTGATTTCAAGCCAATATTGTTTTAAAAAGGAATCTTCAAAATGTTGGAATGTACTAAATTCCATCTCCTTGCTAGTAAACCAGATTTGTGCTTGTCCACTTAAATAACTTCGGATGAATTCTCTTTTATCATCAAAATTTTCCCAATTTTTAATTTTATTCTTTATGATTTTTATGAAGGTCTTTGGATGTATTTTTCTAACATTTCCCTCAAATTTCAAATTATCAT
>CAJUYG010004905.1:0-15324 GCA_910591675.1 Galerucella calmariensis | reverse complement strand
AAAATAATGAAGATATTTTGATATAACCCTGTACATTCTTCAAAGTAGTGTCATAAAACAACTATCAAACCACCCAGATCTATATAAGAAAAATATATCAAATAAATGACTTAAAACATATTTACGAATAATGGTATTAATATTTCTCTTGATTCTTATTATCGCACTAGTCTGGTAATGAATTGAAAAACGCACTAGTGCGGTAATATACGTCATTATGACACTGAGAACAGTTACAAAACAGATGTAGATAAGAGGTTTTATGGCGAATAGAGAAACTTATTAAGTGTCCTTTTGTAGGTACTTCAAATTTAAACTCAATGCATTTTCTATATCCTACAAAATGCACTCTGGTCAACACAAGCTGGCCTTCCATTAAGTATTATATGTATTGTGGATTGAAACTGTAAGAATTTAATTAATTTCGATTATATCTTAGAATGTTCAAAGGATCATTACGAAGCGACAGTTCTAACGGGCAAAAAATTAGGTCCTGGCGACTTTTTTCGTTGTGCAGCTGACGGAAGCTACGAAACTGTACAGTGCATTGAAGATAAATGTTTCTGCGTAGACGCATACGATGGAGCTCCCACATATCCGAACCAAAAATCAGTCAATATTACCGACGTGTCTACTGACACACTGGACTGCTGTGAGTATAATTTTGAGAATACAATTCTACAAATTTAAATGGCTGAAATAATATAATGGCCTTCTTGGTGTGCGTCATCATTTGTGATGTATATCCGGGTTTTGGGTATGTGTTTTATTTGCTATTTTGACATATAGCTAACCTTAAATTTGATCAATAAAATTATCAGGATCATATTCAGCCAAATTCGAAAAGGCTATGGAATTAATAATTATCAGCTTCTTTTTCTAACTGAAAATACTTGAGAACTTTCGAAATGCTGATGTTTTTCCGTGTAGCTAGGAATATTTTTGTATTATTTAAATAAATATAACAATAAGATTGACCTTCACTTTTCATAAATAGTAATTGTCCGTAAACAACAAAGTACAGACCTGACGAGAACTGTGAGTGGGACAGTAGAAAAAGACACATTGCCCATACCAAAGATACGCTTGCATCCTATTTTGAATACTGTGATTTCTCTAAGTAATCATATTTTTTAAGTAAAAAATTAGGGATTAACGTTTGTAGTACATTTAAACGGTTCATTATTGTGATATTTTGATTAGGATTAATCACAGACCCGCCTTTTTTCCATTTTTTCAACGTAATGTGTTAGAAAAAAATTAACAATCGATGACGCACACCAAGAGGGGTATTATACAATGTATCCGTAAAGCATTGAACAAATTCATTTTAAGCTAAGCAGGCCATTTTAAGAAATAATCCTGAAACATGTCGATTTTTGATTTCAATTTACCGTATTTTGAAATAATATATATATACAGGGTGAATTACTTTCGAGTAATGACGTCACCGTCATTTTTTTTAAATGGAACACCTCCATTTTGTCTCTATTTTCGGATTACTCTAGCTGAGCTGATTCCAAAGATGTATCAAATATGCTGCCTCCAATTGGTACAGGACAACAATACAATAGTTTTGTGTGTAGTAAAGTAACGCGTAACATTCTATTCGCGCGATCGATTTTTTTTGTTTATTTACAGCATCGGTTGTCAGGACGGTAGGTTGTGTTTACTGGAGCGCTATTCTGTAACTCATTTCGGAGAGAAATCGGTATCGGTAAGACTCAGTTATCGACAGCCGTCGGTAAGTCGCATGTGCGGCATTCTGTATAAACCGACCGATATCGCGAATTTGAGTCGATGAGAATCGGTATGTCTACCGTGATCTAATGAACCCCCACGGTAACCTTTATCGGTTTTCGTTAAAAGGAAATTTTCATTATTTGTTGATGTTGGTCTGGAATTGCGGATTATTTAAGTGACTTTTTAATATTTGAAAAGTAACTATATTGTGTATAATGTCTAATCTAGTGTTTTATAAGTCCTTCCCATCTTTTCCACAAAATTTTCCTGCAGCAAAATTTGAATGGCTCTCCATGTACTGAATCAAATGATTCCTCTGAGCGGTGTTATAACGCTGAGTTTTGATAGAACAAGAATATCTGTACGTATCCTATCCTTGAGACTTGAAAAAAAAAAAAGAGATAAATGTTAACGCCAAATCAATTCTTCAATGCTTGTTGACTCTAAATTTCGAGTTTTTGAGGTTGTTAATGTTAATATAAACATGAATTGTATCGTTCATGCTAACAGATAAAAGATATGTCACTATCACTATCTATTATCTAATTATATGATCCTACCTGTCAACGAGACCAAAATATAACCTCTAATCTTCAACCTTCACTTTTGTTTGCTTACAAATTTGACAGTTTCTCTCATCGCTCATTGGCCACATGTACCGAATCGAGTGACGTCACTTCTATGCCGATGATTTTTGGTTGCAATTCCGAGCGTCGAAAACCGTGGCATACAGAATAGCGTTATATTAGTCCCGTCGACCGCGCAACCGATGGCTGTTGTTAACATACCGATACCGACGACTGTCGCGTACAGAATAGCGCTCCTGGTTTCAAAGTCTAACACGTTGGTAAGGGATTTACTTACCGTTCAGACGTCGGTAAGTCAATTACTTATCGACGTCTTAGCCCTACATACATTTAAGTGGTCCTAAATAATATATTACTTCATTCATTACACAAAAGGAACAGAAAAAATAAGAAGATTTATATTTTTTTAATGAACAGAACCGAACAGAACAATATAAATAGTTATTTAACCAACATTAATTATTAACGAGGGCCATTAAGAATCGAAATAACTTAACCAAAGTGCAAGTGGTGAATTTGCGAATAACATCATTTATTATACAGGGCTTTTATTTTTACGCCTTTTCGGACAAACAAACATTATTATTTTTATAGTTACAAGCATTTTTTTGCAATGGATACCATTAAAAAGAAGAAAACGGGTAGTGTGTGTGTGAACCAATAAATATTTTGTATGAGACTATTGTTTTATTCACTCATCAAAATTCTGTTCTACAATATTTAAGAAAAAACATTTAACACGTTCAAGTCATTTTAATACTTATGCTCTACACCTATGGAAAAGTAAAATGAATCGTAAAGCGATCCGTTCAAGGTCATCAAAAGCTCTGGCATGAATGGAATTTATAATAGTAATACTACTGGTTCGTTCCTATACTGTGGGTAAATCATGCATAAATGGGTGTAATTAATGTATGATTGTGTCTAATTTTGAGAACTTTAATAGCATATGTTTATGCACGGTCGACGGAAAAAGTAATAAATAACATAAAAACAATTTCACCAAAATGCGAATTATATTTTAAACTGATCGAGGAGTATAAATGTCACTCTTGACATTTCGTTCATTTCGAAGAAATTTAAATTACTTTACCTACGACCCCCCCTGTAATCAGTCAATAACACACAGTCGGTGTCAATGTAATGACGTCTATTACGCACTGTAAAAAAACGCACAGCTGTAAAGTAAATCGCACGGCTTCCCTAGCAACATCTTAGCAACTGTCAATAGACGTCTCCATTTTATTCAAAATTTAGGTACTATTTGAAAACATTAGATATGGCCACGTTTAACTATGAAAAGCCCAAAGGGCCATGTATATGTATTGATTATAATTGAAAAATGGACTTTCGATTATCAACAATATATTAATAATGACAATCCCATTCATGTATAATAATTCCCATTTGTGAATACAAAAATCGTAGTTTGCTGTCGGCTAAATAGGAAGGAAGAGAGTTTGCAAGTGGATAAAAATATCGGATAAATTACGTTACCGTAGCAACCCTAGCATTTAGGTACTGTCTGTTTACCAAGCAATGCACGTCAATTTGACAATTATAAATGTCAAAAACAGAATGAATTAAACAGCATATAACAATTCCAAAAAGTATGTCGAGATTTGGAAATATTTGCAAGGCAGAAATAGTAAGGGAGATTGAAAAATCAACTCCAGAAAATACCAAGAAAACTCATTCCTCCATATGGAATCAATTTAATTTAATTTAGTTTAATTGAATTGAGTTTTTCATTCATGGGATTGTCTTACCAAATACTACGCGAGCTCAGATTTAGCAGGATATTTTTTCCGATGGTTTTCTCATGCTTACTTTCATTGGCAATTTAACTCGATCTGTTCAGGCAAAATCACTCGAGCTACGCTCTCGTGATTTTGCCAGAACAGCTCACGTTAAATTGCCAATGAAAGTAAGTATTCGAAAACAACCACAAAAAATATCCGGCTAAATCTGAGCTCTTGTGGTATTACCCCCGATTAAACGTTAGTTCTTTAATGTGCTTCTTTCATTGGTAATAGAGTAATAGAGATGGAGTTTACCAAGCACCTCTAATTATGTAACTGTTATTTCTTATGCTTCTTATGAAAAATACAAGTACAAGTAGGTCGTAGGTAAAGTATAGTACGTAACTCGTGTTGTAGATCATTTTACGCACTCACGGAATTACGCACTCGCCGCTACGGGGCATCGTGCGTAACTTTTCCATTCGTGCGTAAAATGCTCCTTACCACACACGTTACGTAATATACTATTACCTACGACCCCCCCTGTAATCGGTCAATAGCACACAGTCGGTATCAATGTAATTATGTCTATTATGCACTGTAAAAAAAACGCACAGCTGTAAAGTAAATCGCACGGCTTCCCTAGCAACTGTCAATAGACGTCGGTAATCCAAACGGTGTACAAATTCTTGTTGAACTTTGTTTATTGTGTCTTGAGAAATATTGTTTATTGCTACCCGAATTCTCTCTTTTAATTCTTGAATATTTGCTGGTTTCGTTTGATACACAACATTCTTCAGATGGCTCCACATACAATAATCCAAAGGATTTAAATCTGGTGACCTCGCTGGCTATTCAATAGGTCCACGTCTACCAATCCACCTGTTCGGAAAAATTTCATCATGTACCTTCTAACATCTACAGCATAAGGTGGATGTGTACCATCCTGTTGAAACCATAAACTTTCATCAAAACCTACAGTATAACGTCTGCTGGGAAACAAATTATGTAGAGTAGGTACGAGCAGTGACTATATATATAGTCACTGGTACGAGATACCCCCTTAAAAACTCAAGTTACGTTGCCCCGTTTAAAGTTTGATTTTATAAGGATGCCATTTTTCAAGCTTCAATAGTTTTTGTACCGATATCGCGACTAACTTTACGCACAGAAGTGTGCGCATTTTCTTCAAACCTAAGTGAAACATCTAATTCTGTATCAGCATTTGCAGAGGGATGACCTGATTTGCGTGCCTAACCTAACCTATCCTCCCAGTTTCTCGAAATTTTTTTTCAATCTTACTGACTGTTGAACGCGTTATATGTCTTTCTGGATATTTATCATTGAACAAATTGCACACTTTCATCTGAGTTCGCGATCTGTCTCCATACCCATTCATCATAAGTATTTCCATTTTGTGTTTTACACTTACCTCCATTTCCACTTCAATAATTAAAGAAGAAATAATTAAAACATTTACGAATACCAAAAGTATTGTAGTACTAAACTGTCACTGAACATCAATAAATCACTAAACAAATAATGATATTTCACAAAAAACTAGACCACAATGTTTTTTTTATAAGAAATAATTTCTTTCATATTCTGTCCGCTAGACAATAAAAGTATTGTTACGCGAGCTGCTGCATTAATGTGCTTAATTAGTGCCCCCAGTGAAATTCCCATATGATACGACTATGGCTCCTCCGCCTTATTTTCGAGAATGATCTGGAACACGTAACATCTAGAAAAACCCAGCGCATCCACCAGGACTTCGAGAGGTCTCTCGAACTACACGACGTGCGAGTATAAATAGGCGACGAGCATCGCAGCGGAGTTAGTTAGTCAGTTAGTGTTGATGCTGAAAGAAAGCAATCGCGCCTCGATAAAGTAAATGGAAAGTAAACTTTCGGCGGACATAGAAAATAAAATGTCGGACATGGAAAATAAAATTTCGACGGATATAAAAAATGAAACTTCTGCCGTGGAAAAAAAGATTAAAAGAATGGAGCAGGAAATGAAACAAAAAATCAAAGAAATCGAAAGGAAGACGAGTAATAACCCGGATATTACAACTAGGCAAGCCCCGAACAACGACGAACTGGCAGAGAAAGTAGAGTTGAAACCGAAAAGGGAAAACGATATTAACAGCCGAGTGAAACTGCCTGCCAACATTCGATGGTAAAACGTCATGGCCGAACTATCTTAAGCAATTCGAGGCGGCATCAAAGGCAAACAACTGGAGTGAGAAAGAAAAAGCGTTGAATTTAACTCTTGCCCTTAGAGGAGACGCCATGGATATCCTCCAGACCATTCCAGTGGAAGAGACCGAAGATTTTGAACAACTCAAAAAGCGATTGAACATGAGATATGGCCTGGAACACTTGGAGCATCTGTACCAGTCGCAAAAAATGTTTCTTCACTTCGAAAAATACTTTTTAAAAAAACGAAAAACTACAAAATTGATACGTTTATTATATTAAGGTTACAAACAATCTGGCTTAATTCACAATTTGTGTAAATTTATAAGATCTGGTATAAAAGCTTAGTTAACTAAAATTAATGTTAACGTTGACGGTTTACGTTTCGTAACTCCTCCGGCCTAAGAAAGAACTATGGAGTTTCTTCAGAGTTCGAAATCACTGGGAAATTCTTGAAGTCCTTGTTTGCCTGGTTTTTTGTATTTTTCTGACTGGTTTTCTTATGTTTTCTTCTAATGATATTGACAGCTAGTAGAACTATAGGTACTTGAAAAAACTATAACATATAATAAAATAGTGTAGAAGCTAATGTTTTGAAAATTTACAGAAGGTAATTCCAATTTTGTTAGTTTGATTTTGTCTTCTTGGAGCACATTTTGAATATTACTAAGTTCGTCTAAGTTCACTGAATCTATTTGCACTTTACTTAAGTTAAAAGAGTTCGCTTTTGAGTTTTCATTCGAAAATTGTAACTTGGGAAGTTCTACACTTTTAAAATTTGGCATTTTACTTGCAAAAGTCTTCAATGTAATATTGTTTATTGAAACTACACACTGATTATTTAGTTCAATTATATAACTACCGTTTAATGGGATATTGTTTATTACTTTACCACATTTTTGGGAAGCAACCACATGAGATGGAGTGATTACTATCCATTGGTTTTCTTCTATTTTCTGAATTTTGGTATTAGTGATTTTCGCTGGAATTTGTTGACATGTGTTTATTGATTGATAATATTTAATAAGTTGGACTTCACAAGGTACATGTAAAGTCATTGGTAGCTTCTGAAGATCTGTGCATAGGAATTCTTTTTGGGATACTTCTTCACAATTTGAGTCTGAGAAGGCGTAGTATTGCTCATTTAAAAGGATAAATTTTGACTTTGGTATAATGGTTTTGAAGGATTGTGTTGATGGAGTGGGTAAAGAATAAAGATGATAGTAATTGTATTCTGAATTTTCAACAATAGGTACTTCAAGTATAAACATAATTTTGTTACCGTTACTATAACTTTTAATTTCAATAATTTTTTCGAGTAGTAAAATATTTTGTAATTTTAATTCAATTGGGAATTTATTATCGTTGTCGATATTTTTACTGACTTCTAAGATTTCAGAAAATAAGTCCTTGGGATCAGCTATAGAATTATGAAAAGTGTTAAGTTTTGCAAAGCTAATAGCTGTTTCAATCACTTCAAGTATATTGTAGGTTATTTGAAAGCTAATAGAAAATTGTGAAACGATTTGTTCTATTGCAAAAAAATGGTAAGTTTCCACGTTTTCAATTTTTATATCTCTAATTAAATTTTGTAAATAATTAATACGTGAGCTTAATATTAATTGGTTATGAGCTAATATTTTAGAATTATTTTCAAAGTTTTTAATGGATGATTGGAGTAAAGTAATTTGGTTTTCGATAAGAGATTTTAATTGGTTTTGATTGTTCGATAAGGATGTAATGGCTTCATCATATCGTTTTGCATCATTTTGATCTAAATTTCCTGTTATGAATTTTACTGCAGATCCTAGTCCGTCGAATAATGATCTTCGTGATCGAGTTTTCCAAAATGGGTTTAATTGATTCAGTTGGAGTGATATTTTATGTTCGATAAATTGAATCATGTGATAAGAGTTTTTAAAGTGTTCAGTAAAGTTAAAAAATCTAGGAGATTTCGATAGGGAGTCATGAATATTATTAAATTGTTCTTTTAACAAAAGAAATTCTTTGGTTATGTTTGTAATGTCAAATATTTGTATAAACATCCAATAGTTTGATTTTATTTGTGCGTTTCCTTTGTGAAGGGGATAAAGACCAGGATTATCATTTAGATTGTGAAATTTGGGTGTGTCTAGTCCTGTGACGGTGGTCCAGTAGAGGAACCTGCAACGGGAGGTTTCTTTAGTTCTTTAATATGTATTATTTGTTTGTCTAATGTTAGTTTTTTTCTTTTTAATAATTTTCTAGATATTTCAACTTTATTTCTATCTAATATTTTTGTTATGTTGTAAGGACCTAAAAATCTTTTATCTTTTTTATTTCTATTTTTAGGGTTAACTTTGAATACAGTTTGACCTAACTTAAATTCTGGGTTTGTGTCACCTTGTGTGTTTGTTTTTTCTATTACTTTCTGTTTTCTCTTGTCTAAATTTTCTTGTACTTCTTTGTATATGTGTTTTAATCTTTCTTTATGGTTAGTAACGTAGTCGGTGTAAAATGATTGAGTCAAAAATATTTCGTTAGGGTTTCTAGAATGAGTATGTCCAAAGGTAAGTTCGAATGGTGTAAAATTTGTGGAGCTATGTATTGAATTATTGTAACCAATTATTGCATAGTCCATTAAGTCATTTTCGTCTGGGTAAATTTCTCTTAAAAGTCGTAAGTGTTCTACCAGAGTAGAATGTAATCTTTCCGCTATTGAATTTGATTCGTGGTGACCTGTTGTTGTAAAATGTATTTTTATTTTATGTAATGCTGAAAGATCTTTGACTGTTTCATTATTAAATTCTGTGCCTCTGTCTACTATTATTGATTGGGGAACGCCAAAAGAAACAAAATATTTAATAAGTGCTTTACTAATGAGAATTGCAGATTTACCTGGAATAAAGATAGCTTGAGCAAATTTAGTAAAGGCGTCGGTTAGAGTTAGATAGTTTTTGCCGTCATAGATGAAGACATCCATATGAATAATTTCGAAGGGTTTACTAGCTGTTTCTGTTAACACTATAGGAACATAGGGGGTTTGTCTGGCATATTTATTCTTTTGACAAATGGTACAACTATTAATATAATTCGTTACTGTAATTTTCATATTTTTCCAATAGTAAAGGTTGCGTAATGGTTCTAAAGTTTCATTGATTCCTCTATGGTTGGTTTTGCCTTCGTGATAGTTTCTTAGTAAAATGATTTGTTCCTCTTTGTCTTTAATTGTATTCTTTAATTGGGTGCATTTAATTAATTTTGGGCCGTTCGCAGAGAAATGTTTCAAATAAACGTTATTGAAATAACGGTATAAATTTTCATTATGGAAGTACATATAAAAAGTTTTGTTCAAATCTGTGTATTCGGCAATAAAGTGAAAAATAAAACTTTCATTGTCTTTTTCTGGAATTTTGATTTTCATAATTTTTTGATTTTCGTATGTTTCGTGGGAAACATCTGTTTTTGAATATAAATTTGGATAAACAAGAATTTGGTGTACCTTATTATTTATCATTTCGTCAAGGATCGGTATACCATTACTAGTATTTTCAGTTGCTGAATGATTTGTTTCAGAGTCGTCAGAGTCGTCAGAGTCGTCAGAGTCATTTTTTGTCCAAAAGGGTTCTGGTGTGTTTAAACTATTACGTTCATCGTTTTCTTGTGTGTTTGTGGGTTTATGCATTTGAATGTCAGATAAATTATTTATTTTAGATGGGTTCGTATTACTAGTAGAAGGTTGAGGGTCTGTGGGAATAGTTTTGGCCAGTTGCTGTAAGAAATCTAGAATGTCGTCATGTGAATTTCCGGGGTTATTAATCACTGATTCGGTTTCTAATGCATTGATAGGTATTCGGGATAAACAATCAGCGTTAGAATTTAATTTGCCTTTTTTATAGAATATTTTGTAATCAAACTCTTCTAGTTTTAAACGCCATCTAACTAATTTTGAGTTAGGTTCTTTAAGACTAAATAGCCAAGAAAGGGGTTTATGGTCTGTATAAATGTGAAATTGTCTTCCATATAAATATGGCCTGAAATGTTTACATGCCCATACAATGGCAAGCAATTCTTTTTCGATAACTGAATAGTTTATTTCGGATTCATTTAGGGTCCGTGAAGCAAATGCAATGGGTCTATCGTTAGGTACATTTCCTTGGGATAAAACTGCACCGATTGCATATTTACTAGCGTCTGTCGTAAGTATAAATGTCTTAGAAAAATCCGGGTATTGTAAAATAGGGTCATTAGTTAGTATTCCTTTACAAATTTGGAATGAATTTATAAATTCTTCGTTATGTAAAATTTTTGAGTCCTTTTTCAAACATTTTGTCAAAGTTTTCGTAATTTTAGCAAAGTCAGGGATAAAACGTCTATAATAGCCTAAAAGTCCTAAGAAACGTTTTATTTCTGTTTGTGTTTTAGGAACTGGATAATTTTTGATAGCAGAAATTTTGTCTGGGCTTAGCTTTACGCTGTCGGGGGTAATCACATGTCCTAAATACATTATTGTCTTTTGCAAAAACTCAGATTTATCAAGTTGAACCTTTAAATTGTGCTGTCTAAGTCTATTAAATACGGATTTTAGTCTTTCTAGGTGTTCCTGAAGGGATGTACTGTATATTAAAATGTCGTCCAAATAAACTATGCAAGATTCGTCTGTCAGTCCTCGTAGTACATTGTCCATGACACTTTGAAATGTTGATGGACCATTTTTAAGTCCGAAACTCATACGTTTAAAATGAAAATGTCCTTGGGGAGTGCCAAAAGCAGTTTTGTCAACGTCTTGTGGGTCAATTTCGATTTGGTGAAAACCACTAGCAAGGTCGAGTGTCGTAAAGTAATTTGCTCTACCTAATCTGTCTAATATTTCGTGTATTCGTGGTATAGGGTATCGATTTTGAATAGTTTTCTCGTTTAATTTTCTGTAATCAATTACCAAACGCAATTTCTTTTTACCTGAAGCGTCTGGCTTCTTTGGTACAATCCAAATTGGTGAAGAGAAGGGGGAAGTGGAACGTTCGTTAATACCTTCGTCTAGCATGTTTGTAATTTGTCTATTTACTTCTTGTTAGTCAACAATCTCATCCAGCAAGAAAAAACACTCTGACTGATAGATATCGCGAGATTTACGAAACAGGTAGATATGACCCTCTATTCTACGGAAGAGTGCGGAAACACATGAGCAATCTACAATTACAATTTCCCAAATTTTATAACGCGAATGATCAAATCCCACCCCCTTGGCTAGGACAAACCCCATCCATAAATACAAACCTCACAACGTTAAATAAAGCAGAGACTCCACACACATTAATTAAAAAGTCCTTCCAACAGGAGCTTAACAGATATAAAAACTGTCATGTAATTTACACTGATGCCTCCAAATCAGATGATGGAGTGGGAGCTGCATTTAAAACCCCAAGCATCTCTAGCCAATTCAAACTGCCAACAATGAGCACAATACACACCGCTGAATTATTCTCAATACTCCAAGCAATAGTTCATGTCAAAAATATCAGCCAGTCAAACACATTAGTAATAACTGATTCACTAAGCTCAATCCAGTCGATTCAACAACTTTACACTAAACATCCAATAGTCAATCTTATCAAAACAGAACTAGATAATATAAAAAAACAAAATCTGAAAATTGAGTTTATGTGGGTCCCATCCCATGTAGGTATTCGTGGCAATGAAGAGGCAGATCTTCTAGCGCGGCAAGCTTCCACAAGTGAAAGATCGGTGAATGTGTCAAATGTTGTGCCAAGCGATTTTAAATGCTACATAAAACAAAAAGTGTTCAGTGCGTGGCAAAATGAGTGGGAAATGTCCAACTCCAAGCTCCGCGAGATTAAATGCGACGTGAAACCGTGGCGACAAAAAACTGGACTCAGAGAGGACCAGGTGAAAATCAATCGACTCCGATTAGGTCACACCAACTTAACCCATAAATTTTTGATAACAAAGGATGACAAACCAACCTGCAATATATGTAACAAAGATTTGACAGTGAAGCATATAATAAGTGATTGCCCCAAATACCTGGTATCAAGAAAACAAAACAAATTACCAGGCAATTTAAAAACTGTTTTGGGCGAGCAAATGGACGCAGAACTGATATTTAAATTTTTTAAAGAAACCAGACTGTACCACCTCATATAATTATTTGTACATGTACCTATTACCTATTTTTGTCGCTAATAACCTTATTGGTTGGAGCGACGTTAAAGAACTGAAAAAAAAAAAAAAAACTTCTTCTCTGTGGATTTCGGGAAATCGATAAGATTTTGCATAAATAGGGCTATCATCTGTTAAATTTATCTTATGTTTTATTTGATTAGTGAAACTTAATGGTATTCCTTCGCAATAAAATATATCTCAATATTGGAAACAAAGATTTTTAATAGAATTTTTCTCTTCTTCATTACAGTGGGAAAGTCTAAGATGTTTTAAATTTGCTTTAAGTTTATCATCTTGTGGAATTGATAATTGAGAATCGGAATCAATATCCATTTTTTCGACAAAATTGACTTCGACTAAGTTTAAAATTTCAATTTTGAAAGGTTCATTAATATCTTATTTAACTGAATTTTCATTACTGTTAATAATAGTTGTTATTGCAAAGTTATTAAAAATATTTACCAAAGCTTTTGGCATTTCGAGACCTTTTCCAAAATTTTCATATTCAAGTACACCTATGCCATTTGATTCGGTAACAGGAATTTTGACAACTTGTTGGCAACGACCTGGTATAATAATAGAATGATTTTTAATATAAGTGGGGTCACTATTTGAGTCAAAAATTAAGGGAATAACTGCTTTTGGAGTAATTATTCGTTTTTGATTAACATTTATATTGACATTCAATTGTTTTAACAAATCTACACCAATTATGCCATCAAATCTGTTACTAAATCTAAAGAGATAAAATTTATGAAATTCTTTCAAGTTAAAAATCTTAAATAAAGGAATGTAAGCGACCTCATCATGATAAGAAATATTGTGTGCTGTTTGAATATTGAATTGTTCTTTATAAATGCGATTTTGATAAAACTTGTAAGCTAAATCTGGATTGATAAGAGATTTTGAACTACCGGTATCAACTAAAAAATTTGCGTTAATTTCTGGAATTTTGATAAAAGGTAAATTTGCTTTTAATGCATTCAAAAGTATTATGTCTGGTTGTGTGAATGTGTGACTCGGGTAAAATCCTGATTTGCAGTTTCCAGAAGTTCAGGGTCATCATATGTATCTATTTCTTGATAATCTGTTACACTGTTGTTAACATATGTAGATGGATAATTATTATAATCGCAAGAGTATTGTATTTCCGGTTCATGAGAATAAGGATCAATGTCATTCGAAGTTTCTGTTGGATTTAGATTTTGGGGTTCAAATGAGCTGTTAGATTGAATATTATCATTAGTATATTGATATTGGTTTGGATTATTAATAGTTTGGTTATAAAGTTCGGTTGATATAAAGTTTGGTTTAGGCTGGAATTTAGTATTTCCTGAAGATGTGTCCATGGGCTCTGGTCTATAATTTTGGAGATTGCTGGGTCGATTATTTGGCTTTTGGCTATTTTGATTTTGAAAAATTGGTTGACGATTTTGATTTTGGAAATTTTGTTGATGATTTAAGTTTTGAAAAACGGGGGTACGTTGAGTAGGAAATTTATTTTTGGGACTAAAATTGGAATTATTATTAGTATGGAAATTTGGTCTAAATTGATACGAATTTACAAAAGGTGGACGTGGTAGTGGGTTTTGTTGTATGATTGGAGGAGGTAATTGTGCCATTGATTGATAAGATTGTAAATTACTGAAATTTGGTGAAAATGTAGGACTTGGTAGTCGATAATTGGGATTTTTAGCTGGTGTTACTCTTAAACTGGGTCTAAAAGTGCTGTTAGAATTTAAGTTATTATTTCTATGGGTTGAATACATAAAATTTTCTTCTTCGATAACTAAACTCATTGCTTTTTCTAAATTATTTGGTAATCGTAATCGAACATTTGTTTGTAATGGTAAAGGTAAACCTTGTATATAAGTTTTTAAAGCTAAATTATCGTAATTTTCAAGATGAATTTTACGTTCACTATCACTAATATTACTGGATGAATTTAATTTAGAAAAAATTAAACTGCGTGCATCTTGACAACGCATGCCAAAGTTATACGGAGGTTCATTTATAAAAGGTCTTAAATTAATTAAATCTTGAACTAGGCAATCAATATTCCGTTGATCTCCAAAACTTAAATTTAAAGAATCTTTAATTGCATTCCAAGTTCTTAATTCGGTTCGGGAACCAATTAACATTTGAGCTCGCCCTGTAAGTTTACCAATAATAGCTTTTAACAAAAAGGTGTTCAAAGCTACATCAATTTCACTAGCGAATACTGAAATGAGACTTTCACAATTTCCTATGAATATAGTTAAAGTATAAGGGGTTTCCGTCATAACATGGAATAGAGTCTAAATATAATTTAAGCAATGAATAGTTAACTGCTGGAGTAGTCATATTTAAATTATCGATAAAATTCTCTAAATCTAAAGAAGTTTCTAGCAAATTATTTGAAGAATCTGTATCGACTAAGCTTAAACTATTTTCTAATAAACTTTCTAATTGTCTTATCTCTAGATCACTCATAAAAATCTTTAAAATATATGCTTTTACTATCAAAGGACAAAGGAAAATTAAGGAAATAACTGAGCTTACTTACAATATAATTACTCTTCTCATTTTCTTACTTCTAGCCTATTCTAATTCCTAAAGGTCCAAACGATGCTGTTTTGTACCCAGGTTGTAATCTTCGTTTTTCTTTCTTCCTCGAAGCTGGTGATCGGTTGTCTGGAACTATCGGGATCCAATCGATATTCACTTAAACGGATTTAACAGTTCACAATTCGATATACTCTCGAACTAACGACAACTTAAAGTTCAAATTTTCGGTTAATCGTTGAAACGAAAAATCACTCGTACTATACGTTTAATTTCCGAAAATCCTACTGACTGCGCCAAAAATGTTTCTTCACTTCGAAAAATACTTTTTAAAAAAACGAAAAA